>JAHZNG010000566.1:0-14929 GCA_027744375.1 Orchesellides sinensis
GTCTTCCAAATTAAAGGAAAGATGCTCACAGGAAAAATGTTGCAAACCCTTTCTGTCCTTTGGTAAGATTTGCATTAAGTATTTTTCTTCTGCTCCATTTTTCCTTTGTATTCTTTTCAGCTAGTTGTACTTTAGTCATTGCAAACCGAAGAAACTGTGGAATATATGCATTACCGTATAAGCTCTTGCAATTCTTTATAGATCCTATTTTAATGTAAATGCAGATTTCCTTTTACGTTAGAGTATATAAGAGGCATTACAAAATTCTTACGAATTTAATGTTTGTTTAAAGCCAGTTCTAGGTTTTGTAGCTGTACCACATGCCTTGTATACTTTGCCGCGAGCAATCGGTGGCATACAAACAACCACAATTAGATTTTTCCTATTTCTTACCCCTCCAGCAACAGAATAAAGACAAAAAAGAAACTAGTGAAATTCTTTGGAAAACTATCATGTATATGAAAATCAACCAAATAAGTATTTGAAAGATGAAGAAATTCAAAACTCCCATGTGATTGCAAAGGCTCAGTCACAATCATTTCAGGGAGAGATTGCTAAGAAAATGCTGTTCTGGTTTGCTCGTTTAACCCGTTCTAAAACTACACTTTTTGTAAAATTGAGTAATCGATTGAGTTCAAGATTTCTACCTTTCTTCTGTTATGCACACAAAACGTGCAGAATTACGATAGTTTTCCTTGCATGCACAAATACGTTCTCAGAATTTGTGATGAATTTTTTTCTGAAGGGGAAATCGTTGCTTTTCTTGCTAACTATTTTTACTTAAATGCGGCAACGATGATGTTGTAGTAAATGTTATTTATTCTAAATAACCTCAATTCTCAGCCTGTGGTCTGTAACGACCATCATTGAATCTGTGATGGAAAAGCTGATATAGCGGGATGAACGTTTGTGAAGCGGAAGTTGCACGTTATTTGTATTTAGAGCAACTCCATTAGGAATAACATTTTGTATGAAACACAAATTATGATGTGAATAGTGAGTTGTGCATACGTCATATTCACGTCAAGTAAGTATCAAGCTGCCACGTAAAATACGAGGAAAGCAAAGGCTCAATTTACATTTGAAAAACCAACAAGCCATTTCAATTGCAAAAACAGGAAAAGGCTTGTATTTTGAGGGATAAAATCAATGCATGTTATTACACATGGATAGACTAACAAAAATACTTTGAACAGCTCCGAAAAATGTAACCGATTCACAGGCATCTGCATTCAAATTTGTTCCATTTCTAGGATGAAGAATGGTTGAAAAGCAAATATGAATAAATAAATAAATAAAAGAAAATGGTTACATGAAATAAAACACAACAACTGAGCTAAGATTTGGGAGAGTGAACTTTCACCGCTTTGCTATTACTCATGACCACAAAAACTTCCATTCAAAACTGATGGAAATAACTTCGCTGATTTCAGACAAAACTCTTTTGTCATTTGCCTTAAAAATTCCATACTAATGTTTGAAGAGGTTTTAATACATAGAACAGCTTTATAATATATTAATACATGATGGAATACCGAAAACAAAATCAATTTTTAACGTCGACGTAAGATAGATATTTCATCAGACAATATGTACTATGCACTATGCGCACGATTTCAGGAAACTGAGAAAAATTAGAACTAGAGAAGAAACGGTATTAAGGGATTTATTGAAAAGATCTTTTAGTTTTACTCCTTCTGACTCAGTCAGCGAAAGAAAGAGAAAGGACTGTGAGGTTTTTCAATATAACGTTGCAAAACACGGGAAGCTCTGCGACTCATCAGACATGTCGATCAACAAAGCACTTTCTCCTCAGCATCAGGTATAAAAAACATTAGCAGCAAAAGTTTCAATCTTTTATGTACTCTCAAACAGGGATACCTTGTAGAGTTGCCTATGTTTATTTACGTATACAATAGATTCGATAGATAGGAAAAGTAAAACAATTTATATATTGCTGCAAAGTTAATTTTTATCTTGTAGTCTTTGAAGCTACTTGTAAATTTTTATCTTATTATCATTTTTTTATTTACCAAGCAGACAAAAGTCGCCAATTTTAAATGTGTTCAAAGATTTAGTTTGATTGGTTCCGACAAACATATATTTCAATTTTGAAATGTGAGTATGAGCATATAGAAAGGTAATTGTGACATATGGGTAGTATTGCTATTGTAAATGTGAGCTTTAGACCATTTGAAGTCACCTCCGGCTTTACCCGTTGGATGTAGTTTGACACATACACAATTCATGCGTCAATGTATGAACAAAACTAAACGAACTTCATAGCCTATTCCGTGTCAACGTTTGCTTTGTTAATTCATAACCCGTACAAGTTACCAAGCATGATATTTTTCCACCACATCAAAACATCATAAAAATATCTATTATATGTAAAACATCAAAAGAATTTTTTATGGATTTTTATACGTTTTACTGTATACAGAATAAACAAAAGTATGTTTGCCCGCAGTCGTTTATTTATGTTTAAGGTTGATCAAAGGAGAGGAAAATTTATAAATTTTGTATGGGATTTTGTTGGTTACAAGTTATTCGTTATACACTGAGACTATATAACTAGGATAGACCCATACTCCTATTAAAAAATGCTATTTTATCCGTTCCAGGCTTCGGCTTGTAATTTACACGAAATAGTATCTATGGGATTTTTTACCATCAAATTCCATTCAGTTGATAACTAAAGCACAACGTTCGTGCTAATAACAAGCCGAAGCCAGGAACGGATTTTTTATTCACAAATAAAAGTTTTGAATACTCTGTATATATCTACCTTGTTCTACAATCTCAGGTTATACACGTACCTAATTATTCGTTCTAATCCTAATTACATAGTGTATGAACTTCCGGAGGTACTTGATATTCTTATGTGCACATCAACTTCCGCAGGTATTTGATATTCTTATGAAATTTTCAATACTGACAAAACAATAACTCCTGTAAAGATTGCTTCCTTCAATCTCTTTGTATTACTAACAATGTATTATAATATTTAAAACGAGGTATACAAGAAACTGGTTTCTTTTTATTAACTTCTCGAGGAAAGGATCATAGGCGTTGTTATTATTTTTATTATTGCAATTTTTTATGAACTGACCTTGAGTTATCCACTATTCATATCATTTTTATACACTGCAGGCAAGTTTATATAATTAAACAAAACTGCTATCTAATCTTACGATGAAATCGGCAGTTTATACATGCGTAAAGACATTTTGTATGCTTACTCCAAGCGTAGGATTTTTTTATATGGTATGTTATCATGATCAAAATACTTATGACCTACTGCATCTAATACGCGTAGATTACTTTATCTTTTAAGACCACATGTTGTAAAAGCCTCTACTTTTACAATCTTGCTCTTTTAATCACACATAAACATCGTTGGTTTCTTACATCCTGCGATGGATGTGTGGTGTAGCCGTGAATTTTCCTTTCGTGGAAAAGAAAACGGTTATACATAAATAGTGTTCTTCAGTCAACATCTGTGATGTTTCATACTTTTAGTACATAACCGCATAATAATAATATGTCAGTAACAGCAGCATCTTCTTTGTAGCACCGTAAATATTTCAAAATCTTATTCCCTTTATCTTTTTTTAACTTTTACTTGTGGCAATGTAGAGATTATTTAGATTTTCATGAATTTGGCAGATTTCGGACAAAAGCAATTTACTTCCCGTCCAATATAGCAACCCTTTACTGACACTCACGCATACATGTTTAACAAGAAAAAGATACTTTACTAGCTAAACCTTTTTTATGTTGTGTTGTGATATAGGCAGACAGCCTTTTCATCTTTTGCGCCACATTACTGCAATCCCTTCTTTTATCCGGCGGCCGCAGAGTTTCCTAACTAACGTTTTAAAGATACTTTCTTTTCTTTTTGGTGTTCGTATTAGAAAAATATAACTTTAAGCGAAATCATGGTAGTCATCCATCATTATTACATAACCTAACACTACCACCTACTTTCCCATTATGTGATTTCATCATGTAGAACGAAAAATCTTCAATCTTCAATAGTACTACGAAAAGTCACTCGGGAGCTAAAGCAAAGTAGGAAGGAAACGATGAGAGAAACAAAATTATATAATGTGATTGTGATCCGGTACAGCAGTATATGTATACATAAATATGTACGCTACGAAGACTGCAGTGCAACAGTTTTTAGCGATACTGTTTCTTTATAGACATAACATTGGTACATACATATAACCACATTACTCTACGAATACCTACTGTATCATACATAATACATGCTGTGCAATCGTCCACCGGCAACGGAGGTATTCTACCACTAAAATGGAAAAATGAGGAATATGTGGTTTCAGAATAATAAGCAAGACAGGAGAAAGTGGCGGAGCCACTGCAACATAGGTACATATGCTATCCCCAGGTCCGCCTATTCGTAGTTAAACCATGTACGCTTTAAGTTTCCTTTGGAGATTGTACGAATTTCTTTCTTTTTCTCTTATTCTTTTCTACTCATCATCATCATGTTTGCTTCAAGGAGATTAAGGGTACGAACTAGAATACTAGGCTGATGGACAGTGTGGCGCTTGAAGCATTAAGCAAACCAAAGCGCTTACACGAAAAAAGTCATTATTAAGGCCACTCACCACTTACTCCACTCCTCATAACATTTTTGTTGCTGTTGCCTTACTATTCTGTTGTTGTTACATTTGTTGTTATGTATTGTGTAACATGACAAAAATCCAGAGTCTGATAGGACTGTCCGAGTGAAAGTAATATGACATAAAGCGTACGTAGACATATGTAAGACGCATATTGTTGTGTATGGATGTAATGTGAAGCCTTACTAAAGAAAATGCTCTAGTATTTTTCATCATCTTTTTGTACACTCGTCTAAACAAAGAGTGTACATATATTAAGCATTGTTACATGTCCATGTATGGAATCTAGTGTAAAGTACAATGACAAACTAAGTGAAAGAATAAATGCATTTAGTATTATGTATAAACATGAAAGATATGTACATAAGATTTGCACAACTAGAATACTTTCCTTAGTGTTTAGACTTGTTTTTCTTTCCTCCTCCAGCTCTGTTGCGACTTTTACACACACAAAGACCGTGTGGCTCGAATTAATGATTGAAGAACGTAAATAGAGGCAAAGTAGGGGAAAGCGAATGGAATAAAATCTCTGCGGTGTATTTTAATGGGAAAAGGATGAGGCTCGAATGAGGATTAGTGGAGATGGATGTGGTCATCTGGGTAGTTTAGGTAGGTTTCGGAGTATGAAAGTGTTGCTTCTATTATTGTTCTTTCACTTTCTCCTTTCACAGGTACCTATGCTCTTTGTGCTCTCAGTCTTGTGTTCTTTCTACTGGAATAAAGACTACATCTGTTATTTCCTTTCTGTTCTTATACTTTTCCGACGACGTGTCTCCATTATGTTTTGGCATGTTTTTCCCAATTGCAAAAAGAATACAATTTTGTTTCTATCTTAATACTTACTGTTTGCATATCTTAAGTATTTTACATTCTAACGTGAAGTCACACTGAATAGCTTAGCTTATTGATTTTGGATTGTGTCGTGAAGGGTCCCATTTGAAGGAGATATTAGACCACCACGTCCTATTTGTTATATTGGATGACATCATTTTGTGGGAAAACACACGTTATAGTTTCTCATGATAACGTTGGAAAGCTGTGTGTACATGTGTATTTAGAATAACATCTTGAAATGTATTTGGTCCACAATGCGTTCTAAACTTTATGTCAGATACAAAAATCGGCCGCCTCTAAGCCATATGCTTGGAAAGGTAAGGTAACAAAATATCCTGTAATACAATAGCATAAAATCGTTGAGTTATCTTGAAAGCAAAAGCTTTTTCCTAATGTGCTTTACTTGTTCACAGACCTTCTGTGTTTCCCTTCAACAATGGTGGTGTTGTGGATGATACGATTTTACACGAGACAAACCAACTTTCTCCTTCCAACCGTCTTCTTTTTGTAAGACTGAGGAAAAAGCTTCTTGAGGGTGTACAAAGCGTTGGGTTTGCCAATGAACTGGAGTAGAGTTTCTCAAAAGGCTTGCATCATGCCAGCAACAACTTAAAACTTCTCTTGTTTTTCCTTATGCTACTCAATCATCACGTTAAGGTATTTGGGGTTGTGTACTGTGGACGTAATGTATGTGCGTCTATATATTCACTATAAGACTTGTGTATATATTAATTTTTAGGCAAACAAATACATTTTATCTTACAGCTGAATTCCATTCCAAAAGGTTTGTTTGCCTCATTTTTCACCACGCTCCCCATAAAATCGAGAAGAATTTTTTGAACTGCCTTTGAACCATAAAAAGTGTTTGCGGACAAGATGAAATGGGAAAGAGACGGAACGATGAATGTACACTGTTAACAACCCAATGTCATTTGCTTAAGAAAGTCCAAAGAAGTAAATTGAAGCAGAAAATAGACTGATGAACCAACAACTCTTTGCTTTCTGACATATTCTATTGAAACTCATGTACACACAAACGAATCCAACTGATGTATACAAGTGTTTACTTAACTGTAAACAAAAAAGCTTCAAATTTTTACTGCTGTTGAATGTTTTGTTTTTTCTATCAAAAATAAAGGTCCCAAAGGGAGTAGTTGCATGACGTTGCGTAAACCAAAATGTATCTTCATTGCATTAAATGTAGACAATGTTAAATGAACAAAAGAAAGTACAGAAAGACAAAGATTTTTCTGTGAATATAAAAATATAAAATCAAACGTATCAATCCTTTACATTTCGTTTGTACTTCTTAAAAAATCTTAAAAGCTACGTGGTTTTAATGGGCACCGATTTTTCAGTAAGAGAAACTTTGAATTTTATCAGAAAAGGTTGCGTCAACCGCGTTTTGTTGTTGATCAAGCTACCCATATCTTCGTAGCAGACTATTGCATATGTATTAGGTAAATAGTTGTGTGCATATACATAAATACATACGGTATACACTCGATCTTATTGTTAACCAGTGCGAAAATACTGACAAGAAAGTTCATTGTTTAACTTCTTCAACCCACTCATTTCCGCATACTAATTTTCTACAAAGTAAACCAGAAGCATCGTAACTTTTAGGATAAAGTGAAAGTACTCATGGATCATTTCAAACATAGAAAAAGAACTGTAAAAGTGAACAAAACTTGAAATCATGTAGGTATGCCTTCATTTATAACGCTTGCAATATAAAATGCAAGGATGAGTTCCCTCCGCATACAAATTTGCTCGACCAGTAGGTATGCCTTCATTTATAACGCTTGCAATATAAAATGCAAGGATGAGTTCCCTCCGCATACAAATTTGCTCGTCCATGTGGCTAAAGTTAACTTTTAACTTTTGAAATTGTGAGGGAATTGAGAAATCGTGACAGGCCGCAGTTGGCCTTGGGAAAATGTTCTTTTCTGTGATACTGTGTAACATTAAGCGAATCTAAAAATTATGCATCTCCACCTTTCTTTTTACGATTGCTGCAAAGAGATTTAGCAGTGCTTTTACCAGTAACATTATTTTTAAGCTTCTTCAAAAAACACATCTACTTTTTATAAATGCATGCATGAAAAATATTTTAATAAGTAGATTTTGCTAAGTACAAATCTAAAACTAATTTTTTTGGCTCCTATGGCCTTCAATACGGCATACTGGTAATTCAGTAAAAAGAATGCATTTCAAAAAAGGTACCTACAGTCCAAAGTAGGTAGAACGACATTATAAAAGAAGTAATATAATTTGTATTTACTCCCATTTGTCACAAAACAAATAAAAACATAGACATTAAAACCTACAGCTAAGACGAAGTAATCCTGTAATACGCAGTTTCCAACATAAAANTAAAGAAGTAATATAATTTGTATTTACTCCCATTTGTCACAAAACAAATAAAAACATAGACATTAAAACCTACAGCTAAGACGAAGTAATCCTGTAATACGCAGTTTCCAACATAAAATATCTACACCCCTTTATTTATTGCTGTCGGATCCTGTTCACATAACCATAAGATTTGTTACTAGCTTCAATTTACCTTTGTATTTGATACCCTATTGAAACCCTTTTGCTCAAATGTTCCAATAATTCTATACACAGCTTCATGTTCATGTCGACATTGAAAACAATAGTAGGACTTACATATACCAGCAACCAAGCAAGCCCAAAATCAGAGAGAAAGTATGTCTCATTTTCTTTTCCACTGCTTTGTATTCTAGAATTTATATGAATAAGGCTGATTGGAGGCGGTTGAGGCAAAGTTGCATATTATTTGGATAAAAAAGTGGAGAAAAAAAATACATTTGGGACTCTTTCTGTTCTTTTCTCATTTATTTTTTAACTTTGCCTTGTTACTATTGGAATGGGATTCTTTTTAGTGGTATACTCTTAGGGCTGTTTTGACGAAAGAAGGCAAAAATAGTATGTTATTACAAAGCCAACAAACACCATTACAGCAAAGAGTAAAGCATTCAGAGAAAGGGTGAGCGAGTGGGCATTATAATAACATTGAAAGGAAAAGTAAAAGAAAACTTTCACCATTAACATTTATTTACCAATCACCTAAGGACAAAGTGAAGTTACTTTAGTACAACAAGTTTTACATCTTTTTCTTCTTTTTTTTTCTTTACTAGCCAAATGAAAAGAATGGCAGACTTGTATAACTCCCTTTTTCCCAATGCCGTCACAATGCAATCATTTTGTAAGAATAACCGATTTTTTTTGTACTTTTCTTTGTAAAAATCCGAAGATGCAAAGAAGCATAAGGATAAAGCTGAGCTTGCTTTTAATAACTCTTCTCTCACAACGTCGACTCATATCCGCGTTTTCTCTCTTGCGTAATGCTACAATAATGATTACAGTAATAATGTAATGCCATGACTTTTCTCATTTTTTTCAGTTGGTTGCCAAACGGCTTTGGCGAAATGAATTTTGTGGTTTTATTTGTCTCCTAAGGGCGCTTTTTAAAATGCATAGTATCAAGCTGCATGGGGTGGTACATCTCCAATGCATTGAAGTAGAAAAGCCCTACAAAATTATACGAATTCTTTGTTAATGCCCCAAAATTTGACTAGTTTGTAAAGGCACATCTTATTGCTAACATTCATTATCTTAAAAAACACTGAAAGATGGTTTCTATTGAATGATTAATTAGCTGACATTTAACATTTTGAAATGAGGACAAATATAAAGTCTGTGTTTAAAGTATGGGAAAATGCTTCTATTTATAGCTGCTTCCCATTACCTAATATGGTTTTAAATAAAGTCGATTTAGGCTGACGTGTAACAGTTTACCTATCTTTGTGCCTCATTCCCAAATAGCTTCCTTCTATTTTGTATAATGAAAAAGTATCAAATGCATTTATACACAGTAATCAGATAGTGAGGAATAGAAAATAAAAACGTTGTATGGCTAAAGGTGAGAGAATGGAAAGATCTACCTTCTGATTCAGAGTAGACACGCCCTGATAAAGATAGCCCTTCGTTGCTCAACGATATCATCCTAGTAACATTCAATTAAGGATTCCTTCCACAAATGAGCTTCTTATCTACTATTATATAAGCAAGCTTATGACTTCGCATTGTTTACATTTAAGCCAATCTAATTTTTGCCGAAAATATACCTACATCATCCGATTTCATTGTTCCTTCTTGAGTCTTTTTCAAGTAAAGAAGATTACTATCGATAGTATTATGTCAATACCTAATTCATAACAAATACTATAATTACATTCAAAAGATTTTCCTAATAACTAGCGCCAACATTTACAATAATACATTCGCACAGAATAAATACGCTACGGTATCATTACTTGAATTTTAATTCTTAGTAAGCTTTTACTGAATAAGTCATTAGGTTTAGTTATTCTGTAAAAATTGTACCTTGTACTTGAACTCTTTGCAGAAAGAAACGAAAAAACTGCAGATTGCCGCATTTGGTAACCTAAAAGCTTGATTTCCATTTAATTTATTAAAACAAACAAAATCGTTGTTTCTTATCTTTACAAAAAGGAATTACTTTGGGATTGTGTACACACAGCGAGGGCTGCCTGTAGAAAGGATTGAGAGATAGAATACGTCATATAATATATATGAATATCTCTTGAAGCAATGATTTTTCAGGATGATAATGGTAAGTTTAGCACAAACGAGATGCATATATTTGGTTTTAATAAATATTCCTTGCGAGGAAAGCTCCTTGTTTAGCTACATTTCACCCTTAAATGTCTACGATTTTTTCATAAGATATAATGTGCACATGCCTGAAATGTAATTTTACATAAAGAAATGAAACTTCCAGAAAAGTAATTTCCTACTGACTTAATCTACATACCTACTTCTAACTGTACATATGTTGGGTATCAGCGGTTTGCAACGTTTCTTACTTATTTCTATAAAAAATAGGGTTTCTCTTAACAGCTTTTTTGTATTTTCATTTTATCATGACTGCCACCTATATTAGCTATATCAATGCAAATACATTTTCTTTACTTTATTTGCAATGAATACTTTTACAGAACCACTACGAAATCCTGGTTTACTTGGGATTTCGGAGAGATACACATCCAATACTTGTTGAGACAAAAAATGTACCCAAGAGTTGTTTCCAGTTCTAATTTGTGACAAGATCTGGTTTGCTCACTTTCTTTGGTAAAACTCTTTACTGTTGCCGCTTAAATTTTCTGAGAAATTCAATTTCTTCGCCATGCGCAATCTATTGAGGAAGTCAGTCGCAATTTGTTATAGTCTCTTACACATGGAATTCACGAGATCAGAAAAACAAACGATTAGTCATGAACATTACACTTATGCTGATGATGTCAGTTGATTCTTCTTGTCTTCCAGAATTTACTTTGCTTCTTGCCAAATGCATAGACAAGAAATACTTTGACAGTTTCTAGCCCCATTCTGATTCTTTATTGTATTACAGTACTTCGTATTTTCTTGGATTTAGAACAATCCCGTCTTTTTCAATACATCTTCATGCATATGAGGTTGGCTGAGCTTCATTTGGCACACTAGATAGAGCTTTAGCCTTCTAGTTGCTTTCATACTACCTTTTTTCTTTATTTTTAGCTCAATTGTTTGTTTCTGATGGAAGAACGCTTCAGGTTCTTGCGCAACTCTTCGAATTTTATGCAAAAGTACATACGAGGAAAGGGGATTACTGTTGGTGGATGATTAAAGTGAAAGAAGAACGGAGGGTCTTGTAATAGAAAGCACGAAAGAAAGAACGAATGCTACAAGTCACAGCGTGTCGGTTCTTGGAAAAGCTAAACTGTCAGAGTTTTTATCCTCCCGCTTTCTACATTAATATTTTGCTAAGATTTGTAAGCTTCCGTCACGAGATGAGCCGAAATGTGCATAAATATGTACATACAAGCTTATATCTTTTTATATGCCATTTATTGCAGTAGGTATAATGTTTATATCTATAGGTATATAAAAATGTGCAAGCAAATGATTTACAGTAGTCCTAAACGAAAAGTTGCTGCTTCATTTCAACAAAAAATGTGTTTACACGATTAAAAAACTCTGAATGAATTGAAGCGTACCGAAACTGGAAACGGAATTTTACGTTTTGCTGTAAACAGCGTTTTTAAACCGAATTCCAGCGTGTCACTCTATTAACACTGATTACGCAGATGCTGTCTGTCAGATAAATCGGAGATATAAAAGCAGGCATAATTTTTCCTTTTCTAACAAAGCCGGTTCGCTTTGAGAGTTTAGAAACACAAAAAATGCTACATTTGATCTATCAAATAAAAAACATGTTTTCCATTCTTGTGTAAGGGTAAATGAATTTACGAAAATCAAAATGGGCAGAATGGGGGATTATAAAAGTTGCGTAATGGAAAACCCTGAAAAGGAATGCCTAGCGAACCCGGAACACTATCTTTGTCTAGATAAATTGTGTACATGCTATATTTCCGTTGTGTACTTAAATTCACCGTTCAGATTTCACTATTTTTCCACTTCATTAACACAATTTATGCACCCTTGACATCTCTCCTTTTAAAACAAATAAACAAGTCATGTGAACGCTTTCTAGGGAATCCATCTTTGACTGCTACGGTTTACTAAAAAGTTCAAAGTAATGAAAAACCATATACATAATCCCACAGTCACTTGAAGGTTACTCTGATGTAAACGTCTCTTCTGCCTTTGAAACATTCCATTACAGCAGCAGAAAATTGTCAAGAAAATTGTAATTCTCTGGAAAGCTACTCATAAAATTACTTTATTCATTTCATTCTAAAACTTCCCAGAACATTTTAAGGTTTGTGAAATGTTGCAAAAAATGATTTTAAAATATACCAAAGCAGACTTACATATATGTATGTATATCTCTTAAAATTAAGGATACACTTGTACTGCTGTCAAAATAAAAGTATTGCATTTTTTAAGTGTGGAATAATTACTATTCTGTCCTGTCAAATTGGTGCTTCACTTAAAGTATCAAAATAGCAATGTGTTCGTTCATGTAATACGCGAAATGTAGGAAAATGAGCAATGTGATCTTTTTACTGGTAAAATATACATGGTATCTATTTAATGAGCACTTTGTGTCCCATTTGACTTACACATCAAAATTACAATTTGGCAATATACCTTACACTTTACGCAATGAATATTTTATGGACAACAGCATGGTAAAACTAGTATCCAGTAAAAGCCCACCATGCGGAAAAAAGAAAAGTTTAACAAGGGAATGGAAATGACTTCGTCAATAAAGTGAGTTTGAAGGAGTCCATTTTATTACTCCACTTATTAACAACTAAATGATAAAAGCATTTTGCTCTATGAAGTACTTTCACCGCTACACGTTTGTTTTCACCATGAAGTAAACCTCACTAGCAAAAATTTCTAATTTAGAAAATGGTATTTGAAACTCAATATAGCTTCATATCGCATTTGTATCGGGTGACTATCTAACGTTCAACAGACTTGACATTCGACTCATTGTGAGCAGACAAACAGGAAAGGACTATAATAGTAGGGAAACAAATGAGTAAGCGAAACCGAGAAAGTTTTAATGGTAACAGTCATATTCAATGACAACGAAGCAGCAATTGTAATACCGACCTTATAGTATAAGTTCTCCGTTTTTTAATGGTAACGGAGCGTCTGGTACACTAACGTCGTCGCGTCCGCCAATTAACGTGGTAATAAACTGGGAAAATTATGACGTGCTAACTGCTTAATAAAATTGTATAGTTTGTGTTTATTTTGTATTTTATGGCAGTATGGTAGCATACATTTGCTACTTTTCGTTACAGTAAAATCAACAAACAGCTTAAAATGTACATAATGCATGTGAAAGTAGTATTAGTTTCCGCTTCACCACTACTTTCATAAGGCTTTGCACCAAGCGGAAATACTATCGTGCAGTGCATGTCAGAGTGCCTTAACTTCACAAAAGTATTTTAATGAGTATTAAATTTGGTTTTCTTTTTACAATCAACACTAACATCATGAGTGAGTGTGTTTGTTATATCATGTCCTATAAAGTATAAGTTTCCCTAATTTATTTTTTATTTTAAGCATCTAATTTCCTCTCGCTTTATTCAAGCTGTCTTGTCCTCTGTAAATCTCCATAAAAATTCTGTCAACCCAGCATTTACCATAAATGACAGCCGTCAGCCTTCAATGAAATCTAAAGTCACATAATAACTTGCATTTAGAACGCCCATGTACTAGCTACCTAACAATTTCCATATTCACGGGTATTCAAACAAGCTTATAATGAAGCACGTTCATACCGAGCGTCGTAGGTATATGTTAGTAATGATAACAGCTAGTTTTTAGTTACAAAACGAAGCCCATCGTACAAGCCCATGGTGTATAATGTAATTTTCATAATATTATGCATATTGGGCTAATAAGGTGACATGGGAAACTAAAGCCAAGCTTGGAAAACTTTGTCTTCATTAAGAGCTAAGAAATAAATTTGCCTCAACGTTTATTTATGACCTGTCTCAAGGAAGATACAAAATTTTCGAAAAGTTGCTGCTAAATTTTTGTTCCTCCTACTTTCTAGCTTTTAAACACCAAAGAGACTCCTTTCCCTTGCCTTTGTGTGCTGCTCCAACCAACTACATTTTAACGTGGCATATAATATATATATATACATACAATGTAAACATGATAAATAAAAAACAGAACAATGTATGTATATGATAATATTAATTCTTCTTTTTTCATTTGTATAGGAAGATTGTATGTAATTCCCTTTTTGTATATGCCTAATATATAACCAGGATTTTGTATATATATATGTATACTGACAATTATATGATGACTAATGTCTGTGGAATAATATTCCTTACCTAAAGGATCCAATAAGACAATAAATGAATTATTATTATTATTACAAGTTACTTTTGACTTCCGCTTTAGTTTACGCTCATCATTTCAAGTTGTATAAACTTTAATTTCCATAATTTCCAACGTACACTCCAATCTTTTTAAACGCAACTGACAGAATATTTGTTATAGTTGAAATGGGGATAGGCCTAGATAAAAAACCAGAGAGAAACTCTGATTACATTTTACTTCTGAAGTAAACACACCCTACTTTTCAAGCTTACTTTACCGGCTGTCCAAAGGGTAAAGATGCATTCTTTGCTGCGTAGATTATGATGTGAATTTATGCATATTTTAGCGGTATTATTTTGTAATAACGAAAACAGGATTCTGCTTTTCGCTGTCTTGGTGTACTGATTTTTATTATTAGGGACTTTACTTCTCCACTCTTTATTAATAACAGGTTGGCTCTACTACCTCTACCTACGTAAGTCTTAGCTTTCATAGCTAAGATGCATGTATTTTGTTGCAATTGTTATGATACACGTAAGAGTTATAACTTACATGCATTGTTAGAGGCTTAATGACATACACTGCACGATAGT
>JAHZNG010000567.1:0-14755 GCA_027744375.1 Orchesellides sinensis
CAGATGTTGAAGGGGATGAGGTATTTGTAACTTTGGAATCGTCTGTTGAAGGCACAGCAGGACCACTGCTTGAGGAAAGCTGAGAAGTGGATAATGAGGTGGCTGCAGCTTGATCATTGGTAGACAAGCCTGAACTACCTGCATCATTAATAATAACACCAACGAAAAAAATCAGATTAAGTTGCACAAATTCTCTTTTCCCTTGGCATTAGTACATACGAATAATTCCCATATATGCATATAAGTTCGTGTTGGTGGCTATTATACTTGACGGTTGATTTAAATCAGAGATGATGGAATTGCGAGTCTAATTAGATGAATGTCACAAATGTAGCACAACTGTAGTGACACAAATTACCGTGTCATCATTATTTTGCCCCTGCCCATGAAAACAACTCTCCCTCGAATTACGTATGTATGTTCATCTGCCATCATAAAACATTGCAACAATGGAAAATTATACCGAAAGCTAGCTGCTGTGAAGTAACGACAAAGCTAATTAAAATTCCAAATTCACTGAACCATCAAAAAGATTCCAAATGAAAGCATGGAATCAGATTATTTTTGGAATGCTTCATTCAAGTCGCCCAGGAATACTTTTTGTTGATTTGTACATGATATATTCACTTGTATTCCGCGACATCATCAACTAGTAATCAAAATAAACAATCAATATCTGTAAAGCTATACGCATCGGAATTTTGTAAATTCCAGTACAAAAAGGCTTAAATTACTTAGCTAACTTTAGATTACCCAACGATATTAACATGTCCGCCTACATCAAAACTTTGATTTGAAGCTAACAATGAGGACTGAGAAGCATGATGATGGGACTATTGATGGCAAACTCTCTCATGGTAGGTTTGATGTTACGCATGTTTTTAGTAAAAATCCGTCAATCATTCATTAGCTCCTACAACTTCACATTTAACCCAAATACATTTGTAAAGCTATACTATGGTTTTAAAGAGTCACAACGCATGCTTTCATCCTGATGATCTAGAATTTCAAGGGGAATCGCCAGACATTCCATTACTACATATTCTGAGATCAATTAAATTCTGATGACAACGGAAATACGCGTTATTAGCTAGATTGCTTTGTCTAGTCGTTTTGTTCTTTGTTTCCAGTATACATCTACTGTTCTGTGTCCATGCCTTATGTTGTATTCATTGGGAACCTAGTTATTGCAAATGATATGCATTTGTTTTGTGATTTGATATGTATGAGAAATTAAAGACACAAAGTACATTAAAGTACTGACTGGCTATCTCCAGTTGACTATAAATTTTGTTGTTCTGGCGCAACTAGCGAGGTGACGCAACTAGCCGATAGTGTTTCTTTAAGCTAACTTGTACATTTGTTGAACACACTATCACACCCAGGAATTTTAAATTGTTCCTTATAACATGCATTTGGTATAGCCACAATGCCCTTGGCGTTCCTTAGTTCAGAACGTCGCTCATTTGTAGTCAACCAGACTCAAGAAACAAACAGAGTGCGTCTGTACAAATGATAAATTCATAAAACACACATACCGATGCATACAAATTGTAACAAAGGAAGTTCAGCATTTCTATATATCATGATGCATTCTGCCTTTGTATCCCTTCTTACCCTCAACGAATGAAGAAAAACTGAATTAAATTGCAATTAAACAGACAAACTCCGAAATTTACATAAGCTACGTATAGTATCAAGCCCGATTGCAATGTTAGGCAGGCCAGTACAGTACACTAATGCCAATAAATCTGGTCAATTCTTACCACCACGAGGACTGTTACGGTAGCCTTCAAACTTCTTCCAAATTCTAAGTTCAAACTTTAGATAATTAATTTATTTACTTTTCAATTAGTGAAAACTAATTCAACTGATAACAAATATGGATACAAGGTATAGGGTACTTTGTAAGGTATTGAAATTTGAGAACCAGATATTCAACAACCTTAAATGGTACTAGGTCTAATATATTTTTGATTTGTGGGTGTTAATATGCTTACTGTTGTCAAATGGGAGAAAGAGTGAATTTTAGAGCAAACTTAAAAAGTTTACAGCGAATTCCGGTTATGTCATCTTCAAAATATTAATGGTGATTTTATAATAAAGTAGTCATGCTACCATTAATAAATCTCGTAACGCAGGCTTCCCTTACGGTTCATGAGTGCAACAAAAGAAGCAGGTACATTTTTAATTTTAAGTTACCATTAAGCAAACCGTCAAATACTTTTATACTACTGTCACTATATTATGACTGTTCCTTTTTTAAGCCTAATATTTATAATACCAGCTTTCCTGTCTCAGTCCTCAGCATTGATAATTAAATAAATATAATAAACATTCGCCTGAACCTTTGCATATATTCTCAGCATAATAGCAGTTCGTGTAATGAACAATTTAGAAATTGTTATGAAATATTTGAGCAACAAAACCCTGCAGTTGCAGTATGTATGTTTTTCACATCTCATTCACAACCTCATTAAAAGTGTCATCAAAGCGAAGAAAGTTTTTTCTGCGCCTTATGAAAATATAAAGTACATACTATGGAATTAGGGTGGAGCTCACTCCACAACTGTGATATGATGTGTTACGCTGTCATTCTAACTGCTTTAATGAGAATGTTAGGAGGAACTTCTTTTGCACAGGAAGGTCAAAACAGGAAAACCAAGAAAATTACATCTTATGATGGCTCTTTTCATTTTTAGTAAGAAATACTCAAGGTTTTCTCTTTGTTTTAGTATACCTGTACGTTTTATATGGCAAAGAATACATGTCAGGCGAGCATAGCAATATATTATATAATGACTGAGCGTTCACCTTACATTTAGATGATAGATAATGATAATGCCCGTAACGTGACACGCTAGTCGCATTTAAAATCGTGCAGCCGGAATGATTACCCCTGTGATCACGTCTGTCTTCCACTTGCCAGGATACGGAAACAGTTGTAATAAAAATGCTGATGTGTAAGAATACAAAAAATATGCTTTTCATAAGCTTTTTTGAAAGCCAATTTATTTTCAGACTCATACCTACAGTCAAAATATTTCACATTAAATCAAATATACTCCATGATTTAAAAAATCTGTCTAACAAGTTCGTACTTCCCGAAGATCATATGTCACTGAGCACAAAAATGGTATTATGAATACAAATCATAAAAAGACAGGTGAACACAGATACATTATATGACTCCACTTGCGATTGTCATATCTAAATCGGAATAAGATGAAGATTTTAGGATGTACAGGTAATTGAGCCCAAAAAAGGAGTTACTCTATTGTTACTCACACAGCGTTCAATTTTTACGTAGATTGTTGGAACAAAAAACCGTTTTGTTCGACAGTGATGACACGGGTTACCTACTGCACACAATCGTAAGCCTTTGTTAACTGCCAAATGAAACCGGTTAGCTCTGCTAAATCCTTTCCTTTGTACTTTTTTAGACTGAGTCAATTACTTCTTTGTCATCCTCTTGATAGCGTTCTCATTTTTCGGTAAATGTCAACCTTTAAAAACGTTGCTTTTACTAAAACAATTCTAACATTACGTACATACATAGGTATATCTACTCACGCATTAACTAGGTAATGTACCATGCACCTAATACACATAAAAGAATAGGATGTACAAACATAAAAGCTCTCTCATGTCACCATGTCGCATACATTTTTAGCATCTGCAAACTCTGTCGCTCTGTTGTTAAATGTGTGTAGTCCGTAAAAAATCTACCAAAGCATGTAAACGAAATTTGTTTACTTTTGAACTTTGAATGCCATCTTTCTTAGCTAATAATAACATAGAAGACAGTTTTACCATTTTCTCAAAGGAAACCGACATAGTTTTGTACATATGCATGATTTACCGACTGATACGCAAAAGTGTGCTCTATGTAACGCATCCGAATCGTAATTTCTTATATCTCATTTCCTTTGTGAACGTTGATATATCCATAACATCTTTGTTAAATTGAGTATAATTTAAAAGAAGGAAGCGCTTCATTCATACATAAGGTACATACATAATACCTATGCGCTCAGTTTTTATTGTGGTGAGCATGACATAACGAGTCTTCATCGTTCCTATTGTACTTTATGTGGTATTTGAAGAGCTAACAATGGAACACCACTCCCAGTCCAATGTTTGGCATACACTGGTATTTTGTGGAATAAGGGAGCTTTGGAGAAGGTCCGCTTCCGAATGAAAATCAACTAAATTGCCAGGAACAGAATTTATGGAAGAGCTAATATATTCTTCATTCCATCTAGTAGGTAGGTATGTATGGTTATGATGTATATATACCCGCTTAGATTACTACTTCTTCCGCCTAGATATGTATTTTATACTTCTTCCGTTTCAGTGTGTTTTTACTCTCAGGATGAGTGATAAAAAACCATTGAACGAGTAAGGAAGTCAATTACTGTGCTTGTAGGTTCCCTACTTCATTTGATTTGATTTTGGAAGCCAGCGTTCAATAGAAAACCGAATGATGGATTTTTACATAAACAAGCCAGGGATTTTATGCAAGAACCAATGACATTGCCATAAATGTTTAAGAACAAGAAAAATATAACAAACCCCAAGCGTCTGTAACATAATATGTGATTTCCCGCATCATTCTACGCTTTCATAAACCTGATGGAGATGCGGATGGAAATTTTTAATGATCTACTCATTTTGCTCAAATAAATTCATCATTTTGCACTTTGGATGAGCGTATTTTTGGACGAAGTGGCTTTTCATTTCGAATGAACATGGAATGTATGTATTTAATATTTTACAAGGTTCCACTCAACCGACAAGATAGTAAAAACCGCGTTATTTACTTTGCCGAAAGCAAACTCGTGTCACATAAATAAGGCTATATCAGTAAATTCAATGGAATTTGTAAAGTGTGAGCACACATACAAGCTTGCTTAACTTTATGTACAAAAAATCAAATTTCAGCAACTCCAGCAATGTTAAACGTACATGTCAGTCTTTCATGGTTATGCACGCAATAATCATATTTTTGTTTGTGCGTGCAGATAAAATAAAAGGAAAAGTGAAATATGATTTGATTAGGATTTCCAATTTAGGAAACACTAAGCGGTACAAAATGACTTAGGTACAAAAAAGAGATAACAAAACTGTAGGATATATGCAATGCAAGCCAAGCTTAATTAAATCAGAGTTCACAGCTTCGAAATGACGTTCCACCAGCTACACCAAATACTTTAGACTTGGTGCTTGCAAAGTTTTAAAAGTTTGGAAAATGATTACCTTAATTAATGAGCAGACAACTAGCAATTAATCTTTGAGCCAAAAAAATTGACACTCACCCAAATCAGGCTCACTAGCACTTGTAGCTGCTCCCTTATCCCGCTTTTTTGACGACCTTCTTTTGAGCCTCAATGAATGAAAAACTTTCAGCATTTTTGATGGGAAATCACACTCAATAGACAAAACCAATCAGAAGAGCAATTCTCAAAAACGTCATAAAATAAATTACTCAAATTAACTGCACACGTCTTATGAAACGAGACACATAACACCTACTTTCCATGATTCCACTAACTCGGCTCAACCTTGTTTTTCAATCAACCTTTCTAGTTTCAAGGGTGTTTCTGGTTGAATCTAATGAATGTCAGGCTAATAAAATGTTACTACAGAGAGAGGGAACAAGCACATGCAAAATAGCTACATATACGATGACAGGCGAAAGTGCAAGTACATCGGTTGTTGTTCTCGCCTTTTTGGTGATATGTAAAAATTCAATGGAGGAGTTTTAGCACAGATGGTAACAATCAACTAAAAAATCGGTAGTGTGCACTGCGTAGCATGGTGTTTTGAAGATATTAGATTGAATTCTGCCATCCTCTACGTGGATAATATGTCCCATGAGCATAAGAGCATGTCATGATTGTCAGTAGTTTCCAAATCGGTGCGTGTGTTCCTTTTACACATTTATTTGCAATAATAACGATGATGATAAAAATTAAAGGATATATTCACATTTTCTCGTGTAGCCATTCTATTTTGCAAAATTACACACTTCTTTCAAACAACCTATTTTATTCATGGTTCTAGTGAGTGATAATAAATTACATCCTCCCCAAACCAGGAATGGACAGCCAATCGGAGATTTTTTAGGCAGGGCGACAAAAACCGGAAATTGCAATGTGAGTACACTAGCGCTGATTACTGCTACAAAACTTTACCGAAACGAGAAAAAACTTTGCTAAACAAATGAGAATTACAGACTTTTTTTTGTGTAATCCAACGTTTTCAGCAAGAACATTATACCAAACTTATTATTATCACACTAATACCATCACCAGGACCTTTACATGAGTTCACATATAAAAAACATGTCTTGCCTCCAGCTCTTTATCCGGGTGCAAATGTAAACACACACACGAGCCGGAGAGTATGCCAAGTGATCTAAGGTGTCAAAAACTAAGTAATAGTCTGCATATGCAGTAGGTATTATAATGAGAAGCGAAATGTGTGATGATTAGGGGGAGAATAGGGGCAAAAGTGAGACAAACACATGCAGACGATTACACTAATACTGTGTTATCATAACAATAAAATAGCACTTCTACAACACTAATAACTCCTCCAATATACTAAAAGTCATGCATGTCAGGTTTGGATATCAAAAGTTGGTAAGTTTAATCACAAGTGCTTTTGTTTACATTTGTGTCAGTGTGAGTGTGATTATTACACTGAGGGGAAAAATGTGCAAATTGTGACTAGAAGAAATATCCACCACTGCGTATTCACTCTTTTATACCGCTGCACTACATAGTAAATAAAAGACACACACATGCCAAACAGTATTACATTATCCCATAATCCCTATTTTAGCAAAACACTTGATTATAATACTTCTTCAAAGAATGCTCAAATCCTACTGATACTTACTACAAGATTTTTACTATAAAGGACTCCTGATGCTGGTGTGATGTGTGTGTAAAAAAATGTAGTAAGGCAGTCGGCTTTTGGGTGACGAGAGTATATATGTGGTGCATGGATATAAGTTTAGCAGTATGCACAAAAGTAATATCTTTACGGCAAGGTAAGAATAAATACGGAGATAGATGCAATAATAAGATGATGATGACGATGAGGGATGTAACAGTTCACTCTTAGAGTCTGCCAGCCACAGAAGAGCCAGTTGATAATGCCATTGCCATGTAAAACAGTCGGCTGTGAGGCAGATGTAGGAATAAAAAGGATTTTACGTATGCACGCTTCTTCTTCTCCTTCTTTACCAACAATCCTATAACAAAGCGCACACCTTGTGTGCATCATTTACACACATTGCATTGCATCCAATGGACATCGTGACTATGAAGAAATATATAAAGTTTGCAACGTAACATTTTTCCAAACATTGATGCATATTTTCTTGTGCAAGCGAAAGGATAAAAAAGTTCTCAAAAAATCCTTTGTCAAAATTTTTTCTTTTCTTGTTGAAAGAACCATACTTTAACGTTATGCCTGTGATGTTATTATGGAACACAGTTATTTTCGTTACCTGCATGTATGGAGATGTGGATAAAAATGAAATGTGAACATGCGGACATGTATGGGCAGACAAGATGGCATGTGGGAAATACATTGCTATAATTTATACCGAACAGATTGATATGTTGTTTTGCTATAATGCAATTACTAAGTAGTCGCAAGTATAGACCGTAGGTCGTTATAATATTATATCATTTGTCGTTTTTTGCACAAAAAGACGAAAACAATAATTCCGCTTTGTATACTCTTGTTCTAACAATCAACAGCAATTCACCTCCACATTTTTATGATCCTCATATCATTGCCACGCAAAAATGTTGTGTTTGTATTTGCTTTTCGGTTTGCTTGCCCATACGAGAAAAATATGTCGTCGCGTTTACTTTTATTATTATAGGATTATATACGAATGTTTCTGTTTACCAAAAAACTCTGCCACTTTAATAAGTACGTTTGTAACCTTTGTAAGTAATATGTAAATACAAATGATTATTTTTCTCATATGGTACAACTTGAGAAACAACTCTTGCAAATAAATGCGACTGAATTGATGACGACTGCATACAAACAATTAGATTGACATGCATTTTCTGCTGACCATAGCTGTGGTAAGCTAAATATGAAAATTGTGATTTGTTAACAAGCCAAACCAGCCAGTATACTTGTACATTATGTATCAGTTGTCATCAAACAACACCCACGCAATTTATGTCTAAACTGCCGCATGCAGCTTTCTCTACCAAATTAGAGATACTTCCGTCCTACAATTCCCTTTTAAGACTCCGAATCCCGAAACGTACAATTATTAGGGCAGACCAAGCCATTGTATTTTAAAATTGTAAAGTCATTCTTTGTGAACCAATTTCTACAGTTAAATTGGATGGAATATCAGAAATTGTGTTTACAACTCCAAAAGGCCTTCAAAACCATTTAAAACTATGAAACAGTAGTTTGTACGAACTGTTTTTGTTCAAACCCTGTAATTCTGGATTCGTTGTAACTGTCAATTCAATGGAATACAAGGAATCTCAAAATGCTATAATTAATATGCTCTGTTTTCTTGTTGTTCGTACAATTATTTATTTCTAAGTTATTCGTCAAGTTAAGATTGTTCTATTTACCACGTGATTCATTCATCTAAATGGGAGTGAATTTATAAATGCATATGAAATTCAATTCTGCTCTGGTTAATCGGCTGAATGATAATGGGCACTTTTGGAAATAACACCACCCCATCATAAACCTCATCATCATCTACATTTGTAAGGCCAAAGCTGAATGCTCAAACTTCAAGCACTTTCTAGAGCTTTGCTGCAGACAAGCAAAGAAATATGATTATTATGTAGATGCAGAAAAAGTCATCGTAGTTTCATACAAATTGTCCTCATTTCTGCTTCAAAAACTGAACTGTAGGAGAAACCAGAAACCCTACCGAGTTAAACGAATAAAATGATGATCATATATCTACAGTAATTTGTATACTTTAGCAAGTCAGAAAACGGTAAAATTAAAGTTGATGATTTTCGCCAACTCCGTTACGCTGACAGGTCAACAGTAAGCTCAATTCAGTCGTCCATGCTTGTTTCTTGGTGAGGAATACCGTATGTACAAATATTTAGGTTATGAAGTCATAACAGGCGAAGCAATATCATTTTGTTCAGCAGTTCTTGACAGCTCCTTCGTATTTGTCGAGGGAAACGGAAAGGGTGACAAAGGTTTATTTATGTTTTATGTGCTTATGCTGGTGCAAAATATTGACTGTGATTACTCTTGATGAGATTCAAGATCATCATGATAATGCAGTATTTACATAAAGAATCGCTTACTGTTAGTTCCGCAAGAGAAAACTGCTCCAGTTTCTTTTCGCATACCTTCAGTTGAAATGTGACTATTTGCTTGGCTAGCGAAACAGATCGATCTGCGAGAGTTCATAAGAACCTTACACTTTGTAAGTACAGAATTAGATAGTATCCTTTCTCTACTTCATTAATATACAGCACGTTGTATACATTTGTAGGTACAGTTTGGCCTGCATTTATATGACAAATGGCAATAAGAATTGTTTCAAGCTCTCTCTAGAACGAAGAAATTAAGTTTTGTGCCGTGTCAGCAATATTTTGATTTCCGAAAACAGGGTTTTGACAAATATTGGAAACATATTTTCATTTAATTGTTAACAAAATTGTTTTTATGATACAAAATTCTCATCCGACAAGCCTTACTGAAATATTTGTCCAAAATATGTAATCTTTACAGAATAAATAATTTACAAGTCAACTTTTTCAATCTAATTTAATGGATTCATGCTGGTTTGTTCGTTACGCAACTTGTAATCTCTGACCAGAAGCATGTGCCGTGAACAATGCGCTGTCCACTCGACGACACAATATCATCAGAGCTACAAAAGAATTAGGTATTTGTACATAGCATAGAAAGTTTTACAAAATGCGTACACAATACAATACTGTTGTTGACACGGAATGCGAACAAAGGAAAGTCATACGTATATAGTCCTTGCTATTTATTTATAACATTACCTCCCATTGTGGTACACACCTTTGATAAAGAACACGCTTCATTTTGAATATTTCTATTGTTGTAAATTTTCTACTTCCGTGTGAATAGAGAACGTTAAGCCAACAAAAAATTGATGAAATTAAGTCACACTTGGGTTAAATCAAAACTTGTTCCTTTGCATAATAATGCCATTTAACTGAAACTGTCCCCTGAAAACTGATGCAGTTCAATATGTGCTTTTACGAAAACTTACGGAAGTATGGTGATACTTCTGATTTCTTTACTCCTGACTCTAAAATACTTAAATTAAAAAACCTAACGAATTTCGACATGTTCTGCGTGTATAACTTGCGCGATTTGCGGATATACGTTAACTGTATACTTCGGCTGAATGAACACAGAATTATGTCCCTATCTTTCAAATTCGTTTCATTTTAGTTAATAAATAGATAGATACACGTGAAACCCAAAACAGGTTAAAAAGTTAAGCTTACCTTCAAAGGCACCCATTCTCTTCGTGGCTCCTTTCAGCTCCAGAGTGACATGATCACCACTTTTCTTAATAAGTTTTTGAACCTCCACATTCGTCAAATCCTCCGTCGGCTGGCCATTAATGGTAGATATCAGATCCCCATCTCTGATTCCAAACTTTGCAGCTTTGCTTCCAGGGTTTACCTGAGGACACCAAAAAATATTAACTATGTACGGGATATGTGGCCTTTGGAGCTACCGACACAATCGCTTGCTTCTGAATAAATTGCAGTAGAATGTGAAGTACTGCATTACCGAAACCTTAGAAGCTTTCGGCTTCCTAATAGTGCCGGGCATTAGTAACAAAAGGTAATTAACATGAAAATGTAATTAAGTTTTTTCTCGGACAACCAACAGCAGGTTTGATTTCAGCAATTATATGAGATGTACATATTTGCATAGGCCACTACAGGCTGCATCAACACTTCATAGAAATTAGTGTTAGTTATCTGTATGTTCTAATCGTAATCAGTAATCATTGCATGTGTACTTGTAAATAAGGCGAAACAACATATGGAGAAAAGATTAATGGCTCCCCTTATCTCACATCTCCGCCTTTCCCAATCATGGGTAATTATTTAAAAGTCTGCAGTAGTTAGTAAGCCACATGTTCATGGCAATAAAATGTAAGGTTTACTTCTGAATATGTTATGCAGTTCATTTGTGCATGAATAGCATACAGTTTCATTTAATTTAGGATAGTAGGCATATAAATACGATAATGAATTGAATCATCTACAAATTTAACTGACATTGAATTGAGTTGAAGCGAAAACAGCCACTTCTTATCAAAACTGGTGTGATACAACATGTCCAAAGTTGTTTTATTAATTTAATCTTATATATCACCAGAACGGCAGAAATCGCAAGCAACCATGAAGTTATAACTTAGCATGAAATCCTATTTATGCTTTAAAACTAATAGCTATCGTTTCAATTTAGGTATTTAATAACAAATGTTTATTTATTACTTCGTATTGGCGACGCCTGGAGGAAGTTCCACCACAAAACTTTAACATTTTCCTGTTGTCAGGTTTGAAAAACGCACTTTCACAGGAACTTTTACCTAAACCAAGTTGTACATAAAACCTTGTCACTTCAGGTTGAAATATACTGAATCTGAAGAAAGCAATTACGATATGATATGACAATCTCGAATTAAAGAGACTTGCGCTCTTGGTCTGGACATCGTAGATCAAGGATGAAAAGCGATAAGACACTGACCATCAAGACAGATGCAATAACTACTGATACTTACGATGCAATAACACTACGCCATTCCTGGGGGTCACCACCAGGCGCTCTATCACCCCACAGATTTTGCTATGAGGAAGACACAAAAACAACAAACCTGACAACCAATAAGTGAAACTAATGAGGACACTATTCACAATCCAATGAAGACATTTATCCACCATCTAAATGGACCGAAGAAAGGACATCATGCCATCGCAAGTTTCTAAATGCTCTCCACCACACTGATAAATTCAGTTTTGTTTTATATAATCGGACTGCAGCAAGTAAACTAGAGAAAAACGCTGCTAGATATTATGTTAAAATGACTTGTCGTGTGGTAAAACTTGCAACCGGGTCAACTTACTGAATTCCTTTGGAGACAATTTTCTTTGATTCCCTAATGTATCACGGACTACTGCTGTGACTGACTACTTATCCGAATTGAGCCGAGCAACACTGCTTCATCTACTCTCTAAATGATCTAATAAGCGAAAAAGTAAAAACTGAAAAGCTATCAGTTAGTGGCACACGGCCATACGCTAGCTAGTCTTCTAGTCTAAGAAATGTATGAGTTTGGCTAATAATAAGAGAATTTTCAGTGTAACCTTATCTATCAGTTCACTAATGCATGTATGGATATATAACATTACTTGCAGGAGTATCATATGAATAGCTTTTGCCTTATAAAAGCGTCATCAGGGTTGTTCCTTTTTGCCACATTACATTTATTAACTCGCATTTTTCGACAACCATCTCAGAGCAGGCAGTTTTTCAAGTGTATTTTATATGAGACATGGAAAAGCCATGACATCAGGAACATCTCACTTTTTGGAACTGAAACATCATTTTCTGCGGTGACTCCCCACGGCATTTATTACTTCACACAGTCATAATACACAGACTTTCTTCTACATAAACAGCCGGCCATGTATGTTGTTATGTTTTTCTGCGTAAGAGTGATACGAATATATATATATATTCATTTATAAGAATACTTCTCTTGCGAGATTTGCTCCTAAAATAATCTCATGATGATTTTAGTTGGTTATTTGTGGTAAGGACGCACACGGTTCATATAAAAAATATAAAAAAATTGAAGCCTCCACTTAGCGTGCTGGTATTATGGTTGGGCTTAGGATATGGAATCATTTTTTAATATTGCTGAAAGTAATTGTTTATCTCCAAATGGAACCGCGCAAATGCAAGCGTTGTATATTTCATGAACAACTGAAAATCTCAAGAGTAAACGGAAAGGCAGTATGCGCATGTAACTTCGAGATATACTTAAATTTTAATCTTGTAAAGCAAAAATAGTATATTCTGGCAAATTTTGCTTTTGTTTTGATTATTTTTATTTGCTTGAAACAGCAGGTGCACAATTTGAAAGCATGCATGAACAGTAGCTCGAGGATCACTGATTAAATGAGAGCTTTTACTATAAGTTGTAATCTAAGATCAAAGAGCATGTGTGCAAACGTAGGCACATCATATATATTGAAACCCACCCATAAGTTAAGAACATAAAACGTACCTACGGCTTAACACGAACTTCGAGGAGGGCGTACTTTGGTACTTTCTTTAACCGTCATAACATCACATGTGTGCTTCCAGAGCTTTAAGCTTGTATAACAAAAATGAACAAGTATTCGGAACCTGAACTTGGCTTTTATATACATGTATAGCGAAACCCTATAAATTTATAGAATAACAGCTCTGAAACTGACAGAGCACTATATATACCTACTTGAGTCATGCATTGCATGCAATCCTTCGAGAGAAAAAGAATCTCAGATTAAATTACTGAATCACATCACTCTCCGCAGAGTAAAACCCAACGACAAGTAACGTTTGGGAAAACTCCAGACCTTCGAAGATGTATCATCCCAAATACATCATATCCGAAACTGATGTTATGGTATGGTTACAGCAAACATGCCACGAAGAATCCTCTTGTATACCATCCATTACTCTAATTTTGTGATGAGTCTTGGAAGAAATTCGGTTGAATCAACCAACACACGAAACAGATTCGCATTAAGTACAAAACAGGATATAAATGTTTCATTCCCTCATTTTAACTCTATGAAGGAAAGGACATGGTTCGTTTTCTGCTGATGAAATGTACTTATTGTGAGTTTTTAGCCTCCAAAAAAATTGTTCAACCTCACAAGAAACTGTCTTTTATCACCGTAATACCATCGAAAGCTTCTCTTTTTCCTATTGTTTCAGTTGTGACCGGCAAAGCGTACTATATTTCTTCAAATTGGAAAGGATGATGTAGGAATGGGTTAAGTGATTCATAAATTTTTATGAGCAGAGCATAAAAAAGGGAAACCAGTAGGCAACCATCAATAACTGTTATTGTTTATAAATGCTATGTTGGTGGCAAGACGAGCCGAGTGAGCAAATACATAAGTCTGCCTCCTTGCATGAGTTTGCAAGAATTCTTCTTGTTCGATGATTCAGTGAATGGCGATACCAAAATTAAAATGCTGTATATTAACAGAAAGATAAAAATGTCAACAATTTTGGCTATGCGTGCATTTTTAGAAAGATTCAATCGAATTTTGAGTGCATATTCCTAACTTGCGCATAAGCCCCCAATGACAATTTCAAATCGTAAATCTGAGGTCATTTTCGGTTTTTAGGTCATGAATAACCTACCTATGCTCAAATTTTAATTTTTGGAATTTCAATACATATAAGTAAACGGGATTTAAAAAAATAATTTCGAAGTATCACGTTTTTTGATATACTTTTTTCAACTTTTTAGAAAAAACTTTTTTGTAACAATTTCTCCAAAGAATTCTGCGGATGGGGTCGTTTTCAGAATTAAAAAATTCGAATTAGAACCAAAAATATATAAAAAAATGTGTGGTAACAATACATGGATGTCCTACACACGCAATCTACGTTTCTGTGGCCCCTGTTGATGAATTTTAGTTTTTTAATGATATTTTTG
>JAHZNG010000568.1:0-15911 GCA_027744375.1 Orchesellides sinensis
TTTTTATTTCATACATATTTTCTTTCTTCACCAACTCCACTCATCGTGATTGAAATGGCTTGCATTTAATCCTTTCATGGCTATATTTTATTTCATTATCATCACCAACACAAAAACTGCAATATAAAAAAGTACAAACGGTTACAACATCATCATCAGTGTCGAAGAAGCAGCAGCTTGTTCAGTGCAAATCAGATTAAATATCATGAAAAGGCCGGAGCTCTGATTGATACAGGTTTTTTATTCTTCTGTCGCTGGTGAGATGTGGTTGTATGTTATGAGGATAATTGCATAATCTACATATTTCACCTTTTCTTTGCTATCCTCCATCCTCCAAGAGACTCCCTTCTTCATTTAATTCTTGTTAAAATCCTCTCATGGTGTTTATATTCCTTTAGGATGATATTGAGCCCTATTCAATACTAATTTCTTCGGGAATTCCTCAAAAGCAGTTGGCGTAACGTAAAAAGTATATAATATGAATGTATGTATTTGTTATATTTGCATGTGTACATGACATTCTCAATTCTTTCAAGTGTTCAACTCATTCACAAAATCGTTATCGTCCCATAAAAACCAGTCGGGGAGGAAATGTTAATGTGCGATGATACTTGTGTCTCGCAATCCCGTGTAAATTTTAATGTGTGTACATGTAGATCCGCAATGGATTAAATGAATTCATCTTCAACATGCAACAACTGGAGACTTTTTCTTGTACAACTATGTTACATTTCAACAATATATTGCGAAAGAAGCTTGCACACACTCTTCTGTACATTTACCAGTTCATCTTTACAAGAAATTATGTATAAACTGTAAATAATCGCAAAAAGGCTGTTCATCATGAAACCATCCCATGTCTGGTTGGGGGCCTGAAAGATTCATGACTTTTTCTGTGGAGTATATATATATATATATTTTACATGTTTTAGTTTATTGTGTGCAAGTTAGTAAGCAAAAGACATTAGTACTGTCAGTAGTTGCCGTATTAAATGGCTGATGAAGATGAATAATAATATAATCATTATTGGACCAGAGGTATGAAAACTCTTTGGTCTCCACTCTGGCTTATCTTTTTTGGCTGTTATTGGCTCATGTATTGTGCCCACGTACATGTAATACCGCATAGCAGTAATAAAAATAATATAAAAATGTTGCTAGCTGCGAATTACAATGTAATTTCATTTATATCAAGAATAGGTCCACTTTTGTTTGAAAATTACTTTCGATTCTCGTTTTTTTTTTTATTCCGGAGAAGACACCAACTACAATTCCGTCGTCGGTGTTGGCTTCAAAAAACTTGCTGGTGGTGGCCAGAAGCACAGCCTGTTGCATGCAAATTCACAGATAAATATGCAAACTAGTTTTTTTTCTTGTTCAATTTTATCCGATCTAAGAACACGGCGGCAATTCACTACCATCGCCTTTCCTTTAAGCAACAATAATTCTAGATTGTGGTTTTTCGCTTGATATACATATATTTAATCAAGTCTAGAATAAAACATGATCCGGTATATATCACCTCCCGAAAAAAACTGCTATACTTTTTATTTTAACGTTCCAAACTTTGCCTTTGCATTGTCATCATCATCACCTTGTCCCTTGTAGGCTACTCACTTTCAGATGAGCAACGTCACAAAAAGCACAAGTGGAAAAAAAATCTCTTTCTAGCTACGACTTTTAACACAGCTTTTAGACTGGAGGAGTCAAAACGACTTAGAATACGTATTACCAAAGTTGAAATCCTGTTGTTCTGAAAGATGAGCTGACAATTGGGTATTATAATGTGTACCAGCTTAACTCTTGAACTTGTTTCTGACAGGTAGTCTCATTTTAGAGGTTGTAGCTTGTTAACTGGACAAAAATTTTTACGTTTTTATGATTGACTTTGACCGGTGGAACCACTTGTAACAGGTGAAAACCCGTATGTATGTACATAAATTGGCTAGGCTTTTACTAACTGCATTACAATACACACACTCCTCATTTAATTTTCTTGGTAGAATATAAAGAGGATGATCATTGATGATGATGACCACCACTCCTATCATTAATCACCCTTTGCGAAGCATCTACCAAAGTAAGAATTGGAAAAGACATTGGTATACACTCGTGTACACATTTTTATACAAGAAAAGCAGTTGTTGCTACATTAAAAATCATCAGAGGATTGTTAGAGTTTTAAAGAGAACATTAATATACATTAGGCATCTCAAGTCAAAACATTGTACTTATAATTATACGATTAGAACAAACCAAAGGAAAACAAGGATAAAAAAATGTGTATACAATGTCAGGCAAGGTCCAATAAGTTTTTTAAGGAGACTAACCATATCCCTATAAAGACCATTTTGATATCAAAAAGAGATGAGGAAGATACTCTGAAAAAGGGAGGATTCCCTGACAGTACAGTAGGTAGATTGTCTTCAATAAACATGTGCTATGGAATGATCAAAACGGACAAAACTCTGTTTCGCCCAAATTCTTTCCATCAATTATCGATCAGTATGTGGCAGTGATGGAAGCTCTTTTTGTTTCCTCGGACTATATTAAGTATGCATTGTAAGTTATGTGCATTTCATCCTTGTTTTTGTCCAGCTGGTTTCCAGCCGGTCACACCCCACACAGCCCACGTCGATTATGATTAGATTATTACTTTCCTAATAGGACTAATAACACAGGGTGACCTAAAGGTAAAAAGAGGAAAATGTATTGGAGTGTAGTAGGTATTTATAACAAGTCCCCCTTGTTTTCTGACTCCTGCTGCTGCTGTGAATGTGAAGGTCCTATATCCTGGATATAGTATGACTTTGTGGGCTTATTACACTCTGTCAATCATTTTTTGATAAGGGATCGTCATCATCGTCAATGCATTTCATATTTCCTTTATATTCATCCTTTGCGGGAAACCAAAGTGGATAGGAGCCTGTGTATCTTAAAATTATTTAATAATAATATAAAACAATTCAACGTTGAATTGATAAGATAACAACATAAAATCCCATACAAAATGAAAAAAGAAAGGGAAGATAATACAATACATAAACCAATGCATAGATAAGTTAAGTAGGTAGGAGAAGCTATGAAGCAACGCAAGAATTGATTCCCGACAGAGAGCCCAGCCCTTTCCGAAGCTTCCAAATATTTTTCTAAACAATGCCAACCTTTCAATCCCTAATTACTAGCCTGTCATTACACGTACTTTTATCACTTAACTAATCAACGTTTGATTCGAATGAGCATTTCTAAAACCACGCTTTACGACTGTCATCCAAAAGCCAAGACTGTACATGACTAATAATTACGGAGGACTATCACCTTATAAAACAATGATGATAATAGCTGGGAAAATAATAAAAACTGAATTTTACAATGATAATAATTAATATGAGGCTATATTCCCCTTTTCTTTTTTATATTCAGATTTCGTTGAATCATTCTTAAAAACTTGATGCTCAATTGTGTTTTACATTCACCACCAACCTTCACTCTTTAGTGGTACAAGATATTTTTCAATTTTCACGTGTGCACTTACATCTCAAAATTTTTATAACGCTTTCTTGTAAACTCCTGTACTTTTTTAGTTTTTTTCTTCACATCTAACTTGACAGGCAGTCAGTCAGCCAAGGAACACCAGAAGAACAGATAGATGGACTGTTGTTGTACGTGCTTTTCTCTCCACACAATTTTTTCCATTACACCATCTGACTGTATATACCTTATTGTTATTCTGGTTATTATCCCTTTGTTTTTTACCAAATGTATAAATTGTACTCTTCATCTGAGTCAGGTAATTATTTATCCCAGCCATGAAAAAAGGTGTTATAAAGAAAGATCCCAAAAACTCTTTGGTGGCATATGATGCATAACCATATTATTCTGGATAGCTATTTACACGTAACACAACAGCGCAGGCATTCATGTAACACAGGATTTCAAACCTCATCCAGTAATTTGTTCTACCCTGTAATTACAATTATGATCTTTGTTTCCTTTCCTCACCTGTCACAGTTGACTTCCATAAAGTTCTCTGATGTTTACGTGCTTTTGCTGAAACGTTCAGTGCTTCTGGCGGTGGCTCTCGGTGGCAGTGTCAGCGTCAGCAGTGATGACGAGGGTCATCATCACATATACGCTTATTATTGAACTGCTCCTGCCCCTGTTGAAACTTACTGTTTTTCTGATGATCTCTTATTACAATAGAATTTTAGTTTATGAGGTGGTCGTAGGTCTGCAATGCAATTCCCTGCATATTTATCTATATGTTATGATAATGACTCAATGCTACATTTACATGAAAAGGCAGTTTATAAACGAACATGGCCTGTGAACTGCCGCTGCACTTTGCAACCTCCTCCATCACACCAACCACACAGGGAAAATTCGATTGTGTGTATGAAATAAACATTAAACAGGAAGCCAGTTAAGACCCGTTAGTTTGCCGTCGCTCTACTGGCTCTCATCGGCTGCTATGTATCGCCTTACCTTGTTTATCATAAGAAGAAGACAAACTGGCCTACAGGAATTTTATGACTTTTTTAGGAGTCTGAAGAAGATTACGAAAATCCAAGCAGTATTTTGCTTCTGCATTATAACCAAACTAAATTTATGTTAAGTGGTCATTCGGAATGCAATAAAGTGATGCCAAGTAATTTGTAATTCAAAACTTTTAATTGCATAAGCAAACAAAATTTTTTGTAATGCTCAAGAGAATTAGTACTCGTGCTGGGTCACTTGTGTTTACTAATGTTGGTCAAAATTATTGGGCTTAATTCAAGACGGAGTCGTTTACTTCATATGCGGTAGCTTTTCGTCTACTTTTTTCTTCACAAACTTCACATAATACATATTTTATCCTAAAAGTTAGTAGCTTTGGGAAGCTTCTTTATCATAATGCAAGTATTACATGACTACTTCAAATTTGTACACAGATGGAACCCTATAATTTTCGTGATCATTAAAAGGGAACAGTAGGATATGACAAAAAGAACCTTCTCTCGTCATCACTGCTATATGATCACTGTGCTGATGATGACGATAATCGTATTGTCATTACTTATGATAACATATGTCCATGTACACGACACGACATTCGACTTGGTAGATATACTAGATGGTATTATCTCTGTCTCCAGAAGAATCCGATTCACATGACGGAAAGAAAAAAAACCATGGAGGATATGATATGATTATGATTACGTGTAGGAGAAACAGTATCCCAGGGGAAAAAAGAGTTTTTTTAGAAGACATTTTGAAGACACTTATTTTCAAGAAAAACTCCTACACCGTAGCACTCATCGTGCGCGTCGAGTCCCCCTCCTGTCATTGTAATCTGTCATTTGGCTCAATTACTCAACCCCAATTTTACTTTCTGTTTTCTCCGTCGTCTCTCTCTCTCTGAAATAAGATCTGGTATTTCATTCTCCCTCTGGGAAATTTGAAGAAGTGTGTGAGTATGCATATAAAAGTATTGTATGAACGTTCATGTTTTAGGTCGCGTCTCTCCCACAACAACACACATGTGCGCTTTTATTCCATTTTAAAGTACTTGTATCACTTGACTTTGGTTACGCTTGTAGACTCTGGGTGATTTACCACTCAAAACATATTACGCCAGGCGACTGTGACTCATTTATTCCAAGACATCCGTGAGTGTGAGTTGGGTTTCGTTTTTTGGAAATGTATCTTGTATTCCTGTCTCTTCAAGATGAGAGAGAAACAGAAAAAAAGTTAATGTGACTTGATTACAGGTCTTGCCTCAGCGGCCATAATTGTGATTCACCTATCCAAATCTAATATATATTGTTGTTGTTATTTATCCGTTGTTCCTCTATTGTTGTTTTTTGATGAATGAGTAATGCATGGATAAAGAAGGAAAAAGGATTACTGGCTGTACATCCAAATATGAACTTGTGAGTACATGTGTATTGTTGAGTACATGGTTCTATGCTATTATTAAAATGCCTTTATTTTTTCAAGACCATATATCATGACTGAAACAAGATGTGACTTTATTCTTTCATTTTTAGTCACGGAGGGAGAAGCCAACGTTTTACCATGCCTCATTTCAGAGCTTCTGGAAAATTTTGTAATTTTGGAAACTGCATCATAGTAAAATGTCATTATTCACTCCATTGCATACCAAAATGAAGGATATAGCATTGAGCAGTGCTATATCATAGGCATAATGATAATGCGCACATAGCTCACAATATTGTAGTATTGTTTTTAGCAATTTTGCTCGTGGCACCTCATTAAACTGAATCGTGTGCAAGTTCATGTTAGGCATACATTTAAAGATGTACTTTTCAGCAAACTTTTACCTAGAGATTGAATGAAACAATGGAAAAATCAAATAAGTGAAAGGATTTTCTATGCTTTCGATGTAAGACCTTACGTTACACTGCAGAAAGCTTTCTTTGTTACCGATCTCCTTTATCTTGTTTTAATCAAAAATTTATCAAATTAATTAATTTTTTATATTAGCAGAAAAAGTTAGCAATAATTTTCCTAGTTTTCTGCTTTCACCAAACCAGGCGGAATCAATAATGTTTTAATGAAGATTGAAAATTATTTTAATGCATAACTACACTAATTTAAAATTAGAATGTATCTGTGCAATCTGAGTTATACCTGTTATTGCAATTCAGGTGAAATTCCTTTCCGCTGCAATAGTTTTGACGCATTTGGAACACACGCTTACTGCATGCTGCAATGAAACTCTTGATCTTGTCTTGTTTACACAATATAACAATATAGACACACATATACCCGTTGGTTGCTCATAAAAAATCTTGTACATTTGCACCTGACAAAATGCACACAGGTATAAACTTTATAATCACATATTGCTATTGAATCACATTCTTCAACACCAAAATGTCTACGGGCAATACAACAACAGCATTTTCTCCCTCAAATGCATATTTGATAGCATTAAATAATCAAAATCTCATTTTAGAGAATGTGAAAGAATGAGGGCTGACGCCAAGCCAGGATAGGTTGGCTTGACGGACATGCATGCATACGCTTTACACACACATTTCAGTACAATACAGCTATTTTGGAGGTGATATGGTGATGCAGTGTTGCATACTGAAGATAAGTGGGTTTGTTTGTTCATACAAAAAGTTGAGTAGTCAAGTATTACTCATAAATCCCTTTGGGGCTCAATGTGAATTGACTTTAGCCAAGCTTTTTTCTTCTTTAATAATCCATGCCTCATGTGAAGAATTGCATTATGATTCTCGGTTGATTACTATGGGGTGCGCGTCTGCTGCTAAATCTAATCTTTGCTCGTCATAAACAACAAGTTGAGGAGGTGTATTCCTATGAGATACCTTATTATGACAAGGGAAAGCCGAAAATGTGTGTTTTTGCTTATTGACGCTAATGTAATAGATAACCTGAGATACATAGTCAATGTGCAACTCCTTTACAACAAGATTCCAATACGAGTTTTGACTTACGAGACGCTTCAAGTCTTCTTTAATCTAGTAAATTACCTAGCTAATGGGAAAATACTGGCTGATTTGAAGTTTTATGATGCAACGTGCCATATTCCCAATGTGTTTTTTACTAGCTAAATATTTATTGTAGTCCTCAAACTCTTTTTTTGTTATGACGAATCATTCAAAGAATCTAAGTGAGTGGGAAACCTGAAAATAGAAGAATTTTGACTGTTTTACTTACGAATAAAACAAATCAGCTTTAATTTAGGCAAAACCATAAAATTCGTTAATCAGGAAATGACACGTTCCCTTTCACAACCATTTTGTTAGTTTCTAAGTTGTATTCTTCCCACCAGCAAAATCGTTTTTTAAAGCTAGACTTACATACTTGCCCAATAGCAGACCATAGGTTTGTCATACAGACAACAGGATGGGTGTTTTATGAAATGATTTTTAAGCCAGATCTTCAGTAAACAATTGGTTTAAGGGAAAACAAACAGTACACCAGACATTTCCGGATGTGTGTCTTACACCTACGTAAGCAATACACCCAAGTAAAACAAGCGTGTCATTTCCGTTATAAAAGGAATACAAATAGATATAATTGCAAAATTATCAACAAACATATTGTCATTTTGTTATTGCTTAAGATCCCACCTCCTGTGGTGGCCTTAAGTATCCCGTACAAATCCATGAAAGTTTTGATTAAGAAAAGTATCATACAAAAAGCCAAAGCTAGGTCGGTATAACCATGATTTCGGGATTAAGCTTACAGAATTACACAGCGACAAGACATGACATAGTTGAGAAATCAGAAAGAATTTAAGATTGAAAGTAACCAAAAAAAGCTTTACAGCTTAGCTTAAGTAATAAGCCTTCCCCGTTTCAAAAGGTTCTGCAAACAAACCATTACATTACACTTTCATACATTACGGTAACAATCCTTTGAAATATGCGGCTTAGATCCCAAAAATGAAAAGGAATAATGAAGAGTGGACATAAATCTTTTATAGTGTAATATTTTACGCTCTCTCGTCAACCATGCATGTAAGAAGTTAGCAGTTTCAAACCATTTTTAGTGATTTATATACAATACTGCATAGCATATCGCAACGTCTGTGACTTTTGTATGAATTTTTGTGTATGTATTATGAAATTGAGTAACAAAACAGCGGAAGATGACAAATGTCCGCTTTGACACGCTTTTTATCCACAGTGATAGCCATAAAAAAGTCTTACATGTAAAAATTAGACGGGTGACAAGTACACAGGAGTCATGTAAGTAGCAGCCGGTTTTCATTTTCAGTCTTTGCTAAAAAACGAGAATAAAGATGGTATTTGATGCAAGAATGTGCATATAACTTGTATCGTATTGTGCAATGGTACAAGACATACATAATATCATTATATCACCTTGTACAAGCTATTAAATACAATCTATAAGAGAGTGCAAACAACTTCCGTAAGAAACGTAGTGGACACAGTGTACGTGTATCATCGTGATTATGATAACAATAACAATGGGGATAATGATGAACAAGGAATTATTATTGAGCAATGAATGTTTGTTTACACATTGTATGATTAAAAACGGTGATTATGATAAGAGAGCTCAAGTGGAATCAAGAAGCATTGAGAGTGACAATTATTACTTCATAACTAGAAAAAATTGTCAATATATTTTGCATGTTTGCGTCATTAAAAGTTTTATTGAAGAATGTTCACATGTTCTTTAATTGTCATCACACGTGTGGATGTAGATATGCATATATGCATTTAAAATATTTTTCTGACCAGTAGTAAATAAGCATTGATGGTGGTTTGGGCTCGTGCTAAGACTAAATTCAAACAACATTATTATTATTATGACCAATTGCATCACAGCCACCATCCCATTACCATACTCACTTTTTTGTTCTTGCCTTCAGCCACCTTTTTTGTTTAATAACAGCCAAATTTTTTTAATACTGTTGCCTGAAATATCTATTCTTGTACAAATGTACGGATGGTGAGCTGAGTTGCGTTGTAATAAGTCAATAAACTTTAGATAAGTTTTGGAAGTAAAATATTTTTCAAAATTTATTGCACACCGCCTGCCTTGCTTCCCTGTTGTCTTTTCTTCAGTTTGCCGCAAGGGAAAGGGCTTCTTTCTTCGACTTCGACTGATGATCGCCTCTTTCGTCGTATGTTGGACTTACGTCAATATTAGCATGACTGACTCATTAAAAAATCTTATATTGACTGTCCCAAGCTTAAAACAAAAGGACTCACAGTGTTCACGGAGGAGAAACAAGCATATGAAGAACCACAATCCAAAAATAAATGCTAATTAATGCTGGCGTCTAGTAAAAATCCTAAACTACTTCTTTCCACCATCCAACAATAATTATGAAGTGCTTACCAATACTGCCTCTAACCCATTGAGCAGCCTATTCCCACCTTCCGGCAATATAATGGAACTGCCTATAAGAAAGCAGCCCATAAAGTTTGATAAGATTTGCTTAGAAATGCAATATGACTTTTCGGCATCTCTTGCTTTTTTTTAAAGCTTCTTTAAACTGTGCTGCTGTTGAGTTTTATATTGGTATGAAAAAATATACATGCTTTTTCCGTGTGGGTGACTTATGGGATGCAGAAGATGAAAAGAAAACTCATATACACCTAGGGTTACCTTAAAAGATGCTATAATTCAAACATGGTTTTCATCCCTACCACCAGTCATATTATAATGATAATGAATTTGATTATGGATTGTAGTTGATGTTGGGTATGTACATAATATGCATATTACAAAGGTAGTACCTATTCTAACTTTTGAACAAGAGTGGCTCTTACAATTACACAGACATAGGAATGATTAACGACTTGTAGTTGTAGGTTAATTCGATTTGATACCTGGTTTTCAGAAGAGTTTCTTGTACTAATATATTTTATGACCACGCGCGAATGTTCCTTTAAATGGACAAGCATGCTTATGTACAGTATTGTAAAACAACACAATATTGCAAAAAAAATCAACCTTGTAATTTCCAAAAATATTCGTGTTTACGACAGGATATGGATACATTAAATCATGATTGTAGTCTGAAGGAGAGAAAAGTTGGTGAAACGGTGAAAAATGTTTAAAAAAGGAAATGAGCATGACTGTAATGGGTTTTCATGCAAAGCTGGTCATATTAGCTGTTCCGTTACATTGGCCTTGTGAAATATGTGCTGATATTTTTATATGAAAATCTTGCAATTTATGGCGTTTGACAATATTACTTGGTGATTTACATGTTTTTTTCAAAAGGATGTTCCGTTACATTGGCCTTGTGAAATATGTGCTGATATTTTTATATGAAAATCTTGCAATTTATGGCGTTTGACAATATTACTTGGTGATTTACATGTTTTTTTTAAAAAGGTAGAGGTGGAGATTTGTAGGTTTGCCAGTAGGTGTAAGTTCCCGTGGTTTAATCCGTAAGCATTTGGTACTTGAGACAAAATCGTAGGATTGGAATGCAAAGAAGACAGTTTTACCAAGAATGTTAAGAAAAGCCATAAAAAATAAATATTTCTTGTTGTAAGAAAGCCTGTAGGAAGGCATTGTTTTCGCCAAACATTATTACATTTTTCTGATTAACTCGAGAGCTAAAATTAGCTACACCCGAGTAAGCCGACTGACTGCTGAGTTTTCGAAAAAGCAGATTTGTCCCAGAGGCGGACTGTTGCATCATCACAATAATAAATGACGAAGAAGATGATTATTATGCCATGCTGCTGATTAAGGCATCTTGTATCGTCGCCTTTTGTCAGAGGAGGCAAAAGAGGACATTAGCATACCATGAATTTTATAAAAGTTTGATGAGCTACTAGAAAAGAAGAAGAGCATATAAAGAAGATAGTGAACCAAAGAGAAAGATGACTTAATACAAGTTTTACGCTATGATGAGCTCAGATGACCAAGTGATCAGCGACGATCGTCCGTGGAGAAAGAGTTAATCAGATGGAAGAATCAGTCAGTCACAGTTTGGGGCTTCCTTTTTTCCCTAATCATTATCAGCAGCGATACAAAACAACCAAATGCTCGCTTATGTAATAAAAATATTAACACTCTTGAAAACTCCTGGTCGCTTATAGACACACACCTTATTCCTTTCCGGACCATCCATCCAAAATAATTTCTTGAAAGCTGAAAGTAATCAGCAGAAGCACATGGGTACTCATAAGAGAAGGAGAGAGAGACGACAAATTACCTTTTCTCACTTTTATTACTCTTCTCAGTTTGTGTTCTAATCATCTTCTTCTACAACTAACTAATTTATTGTTTGGTGGACACAATGTACTCTTATAATACACTGTACGAAGAGTATCTTAAGGGGATTTGATATCCCTTCGTGTGTGCAATGCAATCTGAGACCAATTCATCATCTCATAGGATAAAAATGGAATACATCTGTTGTAGCGTAATGATTGGATTGTTGTGTATGTATTATTATCAGCATCAGTATTGATGTCGTAGAAAGAAATAAAAATTGCATAACCAAAAAACGAACTTGAAGAGGATCGTTGTAATAAATAACTTTTTTTAGCAGTTTGCTGTTCCAACATCATGATTGAGTTGCACCATTGTATTCTAATATTGCATGAAAGTAGTGTAGGTGTTACTTCAACTCTTTTTTCACGTTATATACAATATATGCAAGTACACACATCAGGGATCCTTGTAATTTTAATTACATCTTGATAATTAATTATTCAATTGATTGTAAGAAGCACAGAGACGCCTCCTCTGCTCATGCTGATAATGATTTATACAGACGAAATAAAAACAAGAATCTTCGGAATTGAGTGACCATATCGTGTGGTACTGCTGAAGACATGAAAATTAGCGGTGGTGAGGAAATCTACTTTGTCAGCAATATCAAACATCCGACAGGTTGGATGCCTTTGGTTGGTTGCGTCGCTTTTGCTATTGATCTCATCTTTCATTTCGACAGGCTGTCTCTCTTATTCGAAGAAAAAGTTATTTGAATTGGTGAGTTGAAGGTCATCATTAGAAATTGAGGACCACTACTGCTTCAATCGATTGAATAAATTGTAGATAAATATCATGTTTCTTTTCTGCATGCCATCATGAACGGAATGAGCATACTTTTTTCAATAGAGCAGTCCATATACCAAGAATAGCACAAGATACATATATTATACACATGATCAAGTTGACAGGTTACTTCTGCTATATTATTAGACTATACGACATTACTGTGGTTTACAGAAGCTGTCGTAGTTCATTTGATACAGAAGAATTAATGAAAATTAATACATTTTCCATGTAATATTGAATAAATTGTAGATAAATATCATGTTTCGTTTCTACATACCATCATGAACGGAATGAGCATACTTTTTTCAATATTACAGTCCATATACCAAGAATAGCACAAGATACATATATTATACACATGATCAAGTTGACAGGTTACTCTTCTGCTATATTATTAGACTGTACGACATTACTGTGGTTTACAGAAGCTGTCTTAGTTCATTTGATACAGAAGGATTAATGAAAATTAATACGTTTTCCATGTAATTTGTTTTTGTACACAGATTTTCCATCTACCACAAACTTTTTTATATCTACGTAACCTTTAATTTATAGCTATAAATACCATCTTTACTACTGCATCTGTGTGCTACTGGGCACATCACCTACGTTTTTTAGGATTTGACAAAGATTTATGTCCAATACATACCGGGAGTACATGGACAAGTATATTCTATTAGATTGTTCCAATGTTACGTATGAAAGCGGGGAAAACAAGTCTTTGAACTATTACCACTCCTTTAGATTCTATTCATAAAACACGTATATAGCATATACGTATGCAGATACATTTTAAGCTCCGAATTGAGGTTGAAATTTTCATATGACGGCCGAAAATAGACAATGATTCAAAAAATTAAGGGACATGCATAGGATATCAAAAGTATTATAAGGAAACGGAGCAAAAAATAACAATATGTATTTCTTTTGTATTACTCTTTCTCTTTCTTTATCTTGAGATTGCATTGTTATTTCAATCCAAGCTGCGGGATTTTTTTCGTTCATTTGAGCTGGACATGAATGCATACATACATCCGTAACTGGTAATGGAAGCTTATGTAGGCATATATGCTTGTGAAAAAGAGTTGTACTTCATTTATTTCATCCTACACATGACATTCTTAGACACTCACGTAAAAAGATGTACAAGCATGTCCATGTTGTTTTTTCTTTTACTATCTATGTAACTCGGTATAAAAATGATATTCAACCGGAACGCCGGAAGGGTGAGATATGTTGCTATTGTTGTGGTTTGGATGTTGATTGTACAAATGTAAAGTGCAATGTGGTACACACACACTCACACACCAATCGAAACAAAAATATTCGCCCAACTGCCCACTTTTTTTATCATTAGCTTCACTCTCATTTTGGAGGAATGGATTTTTTATATAATTCAATAGAAAGGAAATTAAGAAGAGTGAATCGTCTTCTTTTTCTTTTGTCATGCAATCCTTCCATATAGAGTTATATAACATTCTGAACATATACATACCTGTACAGCTAACAACGAGAAATAATACTTAGAGAACTTATATCAACCTCTATATGAATCAGCATTACCTCAGTAATGAACGTTTCACACTCACAAACTGAATACTCACGTCATTGACACGTCTACCGCTGCTGGAAGAAAGATGATATTTTTTATAATCCGAACCCTTTTCTTTCTTTAATGTAAAAGACTGGTGCATCTTGTTCCGTGAAAGTAGCACCAATTTATTGGGTTGATACAGTATGATTTGGTGATATATTGCCTTCAGTTACATGACAGTACAATATTGGTAGCATACATATATACAGGATTGGTTATATAACTAATATATAGCATTGGCGTATATGCCTCTTTCAGAAGTTAATCTCGTCATCTCAACAACAGATATTATTACACGCAACAATAAACGCCAACAAAACAACAAGTTAAAAAAAAGTTGCAATGCAATAGGTAGATAGACGCATCTTGTAATACATCACAGATTATATATTGTCGTATTATTGGGGTTACATAGCAAATAATAATGGGAATCTTCTTTAAAAAATAGTTACATGCTCCCTAAAGCACGTTTAGTCAGTGTAAAGATAGATTTTTGTGTTATTACATGCTCTAACAATGACGGGGAGAAGGATGAAGGGATGTAATATTATGCATTATGAATGTATGCAACGATATTTTTTTCGCAAGTCATCTTTTGTAATTCAACCGTGTAGTTTACCTTTTCAAACTCTTTTTTTCTTGCATTAAGCCGACTAATATCTTGTCTTTTATATTGTTCCTTCATCAAAACGGCCTTCTTGTATGCAAGAAGGTGATGCATACAAGATACTTTTTTTAACGGGTTGTGTTGTGTTATATAGAGAAAATCTTGTAACACTTCTATACAAATTTGTACATCCTGCCCTGGTCTGTTGGTCAAAAGAAAATTTTGGAAATTTATTTGGATATGCAGTGAAGTGGAAAGAATTAGATGTAAAGAATGAAATATTTTTAGTTTTAGTGTGTCCATTTCGTGGAAAGCAAGAATAAATTGTATGAGTGCATTAATGTCCTCTGTTTTTACTGCTGAAGACTTGCTGGTTATTCCTTTAAATTTGTCTGTCCGGCAGTATGCCACAATTTTTATAACGGTTATTTATATTGATACTATTACAGTGTGGAATTGGAGCAGAGACGGTCATAAACGTCGGAAGAAGCTGTTTTAAACTACAGTACAGCTCTAATTCAAAAGCATTTAAAGAACTTTCAACAAAACCCTTATTTGATTTTTATACGGTCATGTAATCATATTCATAAAAAATCTCTTGTAAAAAAGCTCAACTCCGAATCTTTTACAAACTTTTTTATATCTAAAGTCAACCTACGAGATGTTATGTTTTTTCCACGAAAGGAGTTGGCAGCATCCACGCGTATGCATGCTACGATATATATATGCGCATAATATATACAAGCACATAATTTTTACCCTACCCTACCTGAGGCTTTCATGACTTTCATCAAGAAGGGAGGTGGAATATTTATCGGATAATAAAAATTACTGCTGTTTACACAAGCCCATAGCGCGCTTGTATCAAAAATGTACATGAATGTTTCCTTGTGCGCTTTTAAAATACTAAAAATCAGTTCCTTTTTTAATCCAGCCCAAAAATTATACATTCACAAGGTATAAACAAGATCAGCAGCTCAGCAGGTATTTTTTCGTTCATAAACTTTAGGAAACTGTTCAGATTCACTGAGCAAGAGCAACTTAAGGCCGTATAATACGAACCGACATAGGGAGAATTTCCAATTAATTTGTACTCAAATTGGAGTAGTATTTTAAAACTTTGAGGACTAAGTTCTTTGAATTAGATACTTATCGAAAGAACACAGTAAA
>JAHZNG010000569.1:0-10644 GCA_027744375.1 Orchesellides sinensis
ATCATTATAAATATACCCTGCTCGATCGTCGTCATCAATCATATTATTGTTAGATTTTGTCATAGGAAACTGAACAATGTTCTTTGGAAATCTGTCTATTGCTGCTTGCGTTTGACTCATGTCTTTTTGAATCGACCTCAAAGAAATTTGAATAAGATCAACCTGTCTTTTTACGCTGTAAAAAAAGAAATATTTTGATTTGTAATTAACGGAAATACCTAGATTCTCTGCTATTTGTATATGTTGTAATGCAAACCTTGACACTCGCATGCAAATTACAGACACTATTGCAAGTACTATTGCTACAAGTCCTGCAACAACTCCTCCGACGATACCTATAACAAGGGTGAGATCCTTCTTGAGATCCTATTTGTTAAAACAGAAACAACAGATCCGCTGTTTTAAAGTACCCCGACTAAATGAATATTTTTGAGTACATAAGTCCTGTAAACTCACTTCAATGTCGGAAGCCGATGCATTGCGACTCATCTTTGTAATCGGATTTTCTACAAAATGCTATATAAACTAATTTCCTAAAATATGCTTGCTTTTAAAAACAAGAGGCGAGGTTTTTCTTTGAAAGCCTTTTGATTTGTACCTCGAACAAAATTTTGGTCTTTTTCACTTCGCACATCCACACACACTCCATCGATTTCCCTTTTCATGAAATTCAGGTTTATGGATTTGTAACTTATCGCTTAGGCGCAACGTAAATCAGTATTATGTCAGGCTGATTATCTCTTAAGCCATTCTGTGGCATTGTTAGCTGCTGATAATCTCAGCCCAGCCTTGTATGCGAGCAAGAATTTTGGAAACGCGTAATTTTTAGTTATATTATACGGACATTTTTCGCCGATTTCGATAAGCAAAATGATGATAACGAAGAGGATTTTGATTTATGAGATCTTTAGATCCCACCTTTCGATCTTGACTTTGAGGGTGCAATTTCCCGACATATGTTAAATGCTACAACATATTTAAATTATTGGCTGGAACACCTTGCTTGACATATGCGTAATGAGCGTAATTTGTTTGTTTTGTAATGTACCTAAGTAGCATAATGTATGAATTAGGAAATTAGCAATATAGTATTGTGCTTTTGTGCTGAAGGTATTTTGGTACATGTATTTATGTATAAATTAAACCATGCCTTGAACATTTTTATATGAGATTTCCCGATTCATGCGTAACACCATTATAAATAGATAAGCAGTTAATTGTTATGAAAGTTTCGTCATCTAGGTATAAATTATACGGAATTCGGAGCTTATGTTAGCGTGAAGATGAACAGAACATATTATAGCGAGGACAAAAACTTATTTTCGAATCCAAGTCTCATTCTGGAATACATTAAACTTTACATATCGTACATATAACGTACCTACATATGCATGTGTAAAAGGGAGCACCTTTTAACATTTAGGGTACTGTAAGAACAGGAATCACTGATTCTGTAAAAAGATATTCCGTTTTGGCATGCTGAGATTGCCGCAACGTTTTGGCATATCATTAATGAAGACTCGCACCATATTGGTATTGTTATCACCAGTTAGAGGAAGCTCAAATATTGCCATCTGGAAACAATTTCCTCAGCGCGAACTTCCTAATCCAATGGTCCAGTTGTTTCTAGTTTCTAGATAACCAACATACATAATTTTCAAGGGCTTGTAACATGTAGTATTATGGGTTATAAATTGTATGAGAATCAATCATTCCTACTCATACCTATCTCTAAGTTGGTCATGGGTGAAAGCGTTTCATTGCGAAATAGTATAGTAGATCTACATAATATACATTATCTCATGAAATAATTTCTCTGAAGATCCGATAAGTACATACATATGCATATTATTATGTAGTTTTTCGACTGCTTGGCATCACCTCTTGTTCAGAACAACATTTAGTTCTTTGCATTGATATTACTTTTTACATCTACTATATGCATACTAAAAATATCAGTACTTTCATTTCCTAAAACAAAATTTTTTCTCTTTTCATGCATACTTGGTCTGTATTTCTGTAAAACTAGTAGAACTAGTCCTGGCCCATTATTAACCATTCATCACAAACCATTAACCATTAACCATTCATTCTGGCCTCTGTCACAAATACTATCAACTATCAACTGTCTCTCTCAGGTTTACATTTACAACACAATGCATATAAGCCATGTTAGGGCTATTATGTTATGGAATACTTAAGCTATCAGTTTGTTATTCATTACATCTTTCTTTTTTAATTCTCTTTTTATACATGTAAATATTATACTAGATTATTGTACTTACATACAACAGAAAACCACAATATAGAGAAGAGAGCATATTAAACCTAAACCTACATAACTACTGCGCTTGCCTTTTTGATTCATATCACAAGGATGGATAGGTGAACGGAATTTTAGGATAGGAGTTTAGGAGGATGGAACCACGCGACGATGAATGTTTTTATATTAGTAAAACTAGTTATAGCAAAAAAATGTATTACTATTAACACCAAACACCAAAGCTGTAGTACGTTCATGACTTTATGACTTGTCTTTGTATTCTATATGAACCCATGAATACGTCTATGTAAAAAATGTTACTTTATCACTGGGAGAATGAGTCAGTAAGGCTGTTCCATGTTTTTGGGAGGAAAACGAAGTCATCTCTGTAATTTCATCTTTATCTAGGAGCAAAAAATTTCGTACATGTTGGTGTTTGCATGCATAGCGCTTATAGAAAAGACATATAAAAAGAACAACTAAACCTGCCACCAACTCCATAGCACACTACTGACTGAATAGCACTTTACATTCTTGTTCGTGCTCTTTCGCTGTGATTGCCTACAAAAAATATATATTTCATATGAAACGATATACTGACTTGTTTGCTGCTGCCAACTGCCTCCTGTCACAAAATTAGGAAATATTTTTATATACAAGTGGATATTTTAGATTAAATTTGACTTTTAAACAGTTTTAATTACTTTTAATTTCCGGCCGGTTTGGAAGATTATTGAGAATTCAACATGGGTGACGCTTATGTAAGTTTTATATTTGTATTTATATAGTTTACAATATTGTTTGCAGGGTTTTAATTAGGTTAATTTGGTTTTGGATAACTTTCAACTTAACTGCAGGTTTCGAATTGCATATAAACTTAGTTTAGAAGGAACAATTATTGTTAATTTGTTAATGTTTTTTTTTGTTTGTAGGATCCGACCATCAAGCACCAGTACCCTTTTGATGCATTGGAGGATGCCAAGGCGCTGCGTAAAGCGATGAAGGGGCTAGGAACGGATGAGGATACTATTATTGAAGTATTGACAAAGCGCTCTGCTGCCCAGCGAATGGAGATTAGTACGGCGTTCAAAAATGAATTTGGCAGGGTAAGTTGAACGTGAAAAATAGAGGAGGATGGAGGAGTACGCATGCGTGGGAATGGTATGAAGGGTTATAGGTACTCCTTGTTTAATGGTTCTAAATGATTGATTGCTGTGATTCTGTGATGTGATTGCAGGATTTGATCAAGGATTTGAAATCGGAACTTGGAGGAAAGTTTGAAAAGTTGATTTTGGCGTTGATGGACCCACCATTTGACTATTTGGCAGGCGAGTTACATAATGCCATGGATAAGATTGGAACAAATGAAGATGTTCTTACTGAGGTGTAGCGAATACGTCGTAAATATTTTGTGAATATTGTGAAACTAGAGGGTGTGAATGAATTTTTAATATTAAGTTGGTTATTTTAATAGATTCTTTGCACTAGAGGGAACGCTGAAATTTATGAAATATCCGCAGCGTACGAGCGCTTGTATGGGAAAAGTTTGGAGGATGCTATTTCTTCGGAGGTTTCCGGTGATTACAAGCGGTTGCTTGTTATGCTTTTAACGGTATCTAACTTTGCAAGCTTGTAAATTATGTTATACGTTTTGACCAATTGAGTATAACTAATTTTTTTTGATAAAATTACATGATTTCTAGTGTTCACGTAATGAACATGTTGTTGAGCCGGAGCGTGCGGCAGAAATGGCTGAAATTCTTTATAATGCCGGTATTTGTCCCCCTTTTAATCAAATTTATGCAGTCATTAAGATCATTGCNCTAGTGTTCACGTAATGAACATGTTGTTGAGCCGGAGCGTGCGGCAGAAATGGCTGAAATTCTTTATAATGCCGGTATTTGTCCCCCTTTTAATCAAATTTATGCAGTCATTAAGATCATTGCGACCCTGTGTTGGTTTTAAATATTAATCTTACACATCAAATCGCATGCAATTAATTATATATTTCCTTTCCTCTGAACTGAACTGCACGTTTAAGTTTAAGCCAAACAACATAACACATTTGGATATTTGTTTTTTGGATATTCTATTCGTTTTTACGATTTGGATATTTTATCTATTAGTTTAGCATGAATCGACTTGAAATCTGACTGAGTTTTACTTTAAAGTTTTTGCTTTGCTTTTTGCACTTTTCTATCATATTTTTTTCAGATTCCAAGATCTACTGAGCCTGCTAGGCCGGAGTTAGCTCCTCAAATTGCAACTACATTATATAAAGCAGGCATGCATGGCAATGTTTCTTATCTTTTCTGTTTGTTAACGTTCACACTTCTTTACACTTGGTTCTTTTTTTAAATTATATTGTTAGTTTGTATGGCGCATTCTTGTTTTGTATTAACTCTTTGATTAAAATCCATATTAACAATTTGTAGGTGAAGGAAAGCTTGGAACAGATGAGGAGGCGTTTACTACATTATTGGCGCACCACTCATTCTACCAGTTGAAGTTGGTATTTGATGAGTATGCTAATCTTTCTGGGAAGACATTCCAGCAAGCTGTTGAATCGGAACTTGATGGAGATCTGAAGGAAGCTATCCTTACTATAGGTAGGTGTTGATTAAGTTTTTGTACTAAACGTAAACTCAGTCTCGATGGTAAAACGGTTTTTAATATTCTTTTTTAAACCTGTAATACATATTCACCTTTCGCAGCACGCCGCACAGAGTCTTTGCCACGGTATTTTGCTGAACGATTGAAGGATGCCATGAAAGGAGCTGGGACAAGTGACAGTACACTTATACGAATTATCGTGTCTCGCTCCGAGATTGATTTGGAAGCAATTAAAGAAGGAGTACATGGCGATCTACCACAAAACTTTGGAAAGTGCTGTCAAAGATGAAACTGGTGGTGACTACGAGAAAGCACTTCTTAGTATTATTGAAGGAAACTGAGCCAGTATTATTCCAGGTTTCTTTAAATACTGTTTGCACATATAAAGCATGAAGGAATGAAATTATAGTTTATTGGCATGTGCCTCGTGCCTGTTTGTATTGCTATCATTGTAGCATGACTAAATACTTGTAAAAATCAAATCGTTTTAAAAGATGAGTGATATTTATAAGCTGAATATTGTCTAGATTATTCTCACAGACTAGCTATACTATTTGTAAAGGTTCATATTTCCAGTTTTAAATTATGACTGTTTCTCTTATTGATGCTTTCATTTAAAGTGATGTTCTTGTGTATTACAGACAGAATAATAAAATTCTTACTCTATTTGACGTGTTTCAAGCATTTGTACGTTTTATCTTGATTGATTTATTGAGAAACATAAACGCGTACAAACATAACCAGTTATTAAATCAAGAAACTACACAACTTACGTGAAAGGAACCAATTGAAGTACAGGGATAAGGTTTACTGACTTCAGTTAACGTTAACAGTTAGATTTAATTATAATTTGTTACACCAACAAAATCACCAAATTCATCGGTTATCAAAACAATTGTTTCACAAAAAGTTCATTTGAATTTTGGAAGGTCAACACAATTTTACAACAACATTTATACATTCATCCGTGTACATTTTAACGAATACAAAATAAATTCACTTTTATCAAAACCAGTCATCCTTTAAGCTACTCCTGTTGCACAAACGGGTTAGGAATTTGTTCCATCCCATCCTGTGGACAAATAAGCATCACAGAAGTACCCCTACAAACAACCAAACCAAGGGACCTCCTATCATCAGTTAACTTCATTGGATCATCCGGATCTGTCAATAAAAATTAAAGAAATTTAGCCGACATTAATCACAACAACCATATTCATTACATTTTCCTCAATATTCAAAAGAACAAATCAAAGCAACACTTTTAATACCTCTTCCTCCTCCCTGGCTAGCAGGGGGTGCAGCCGGTTTTTCCGATGACATTCTGGCAACAAGCCTCTTAACTGACTTACCAAATCTATACAATACAGCAACTAAAAATACATTTCAACTAATTAGTCACGAATCTTTCAATAAAACGACAGTATTTATAATCAACATCCAACATCAATCTACATACATTATCACCTAAACACTAAAGATGAAAGATGAGTTATATTTAGCAACACAATCATAATTAATTTACCAGTACTTCCTGTACTCTTGTGCTTCTTCAACCCGCGACCTGCCAACTTTACTACTGGCCACCAGCACCGTTCCGCTCAACCTTAAACTGTTAATTAAAAGAGCAAACAATTCAATGATAGAGTAAATCATTTAAATAATTTCGTAATTTGGTATTATGTACTATAATAATATTGCAAAACTTGTAGATCAAATTAATACATATCAGAAGAATTAAAATGTAATAAGCATATTTCGACATTTTGAAAAAATGAATTAGTATATTTATAAGAAACAAAACGCTTTTACTTACATGTTTAGAAATTCGTAAGGTCGAGCTAAACTAAACTATTTGTAAACATTGCATTGCCTTGATGAATGAGATAATGAGAGAGAGCGTCTGTACATATCGGTATCGGTATCCCTATAATCGGTATGTATGGATGAAATGAACGAAAGAAAGTGCATGAATGAAGTCAAAGCTCTCCTAGCCAAGTTCGCGGCGAGCCTTCTCAAAAATACAACTCGATGTGGCTTGTTGAAAGCATAAAGAAATATATTGATTGTTTAGCTTAGCTTTGTTTTCGGGATTGTGATAGTGCTTTGTTCAAAAAAAATTCATGAGACTGAAGACTTTTTATGAAAGCAATTATAAACTTGGGATAATATCGTTTTGTTTTAATTTTACTTCTTATTATTCCGTCAAAACTGCAGTGGGACATAAATTCATTTTTAGTTTCCAATCCATTACGTCTGAACTTTTAATCTTTATGGGTTTGCCTCGTAGGGACGTGGAAGTGTTAGATAACAATGCACTCCTCGAGGATTCTGTAGTTTTGGGTGAAGAATTAGTTTTGGAACAGCTATTACTCTCGGATGACAGATGAACCTGAAGGACCTTTCGAGTTTTTGAATTTTTGCTCAAATACTCCTTTTAAAATACAGAAATGAGTGATTATTCAATGCAAACGCTACTACTTGGAACCAATTTGAAACGTATTGTAAGTTTGCAAGTAAGCATACTTTAAAAAATGAGATGACCTCATCTTTTGTGACTTGTTCGATTGTCGTCATTTCTTTGTGGACTCTTTCAAAATCGTATCGTCTAGGGAAGATTTCATTGTTCCACAGTTTGTTTGCAAGTGCTAGCATTGTTTTCGATCTATCTGCCTTACGAACACGGACAGAGTTCTTGTGCTGAAGAAACTCGGGTGTGTCCATGTTCGCTAAGCGTTCCTAAAAAGAAGATTATCAATTAATACTGTAGGAAACTAGTCCGTATATGATATAAGGAAGCCAATTTAAAACGTATACAAACCTCAACTTGAGTTAGCGCTGCAAAAATCCTTTCACTTATGAAGCAAGGGTCTTTGTCCCCTTGAACGAATATAAGCAGACCTTGGCATTCATTTGAACGTCTTACGGAACTTCTCACGATGTACCCTATTTGCTCACGATTCCTTAACTGAGAGAATAATGGTTCAAATACGATTTGGTCTATAATTTCAAGTACTACACTTTCCCTCAAATTAAGGATTCCTATTTGTATGAAAACGGAACAAGAGTTAGCAGACTGAATAGAAACTTCATCAAATACAAAGTCAGCTCCTGTAATGAAAATTTGTTAGTTTTAGAAACATATTATTGAGTCAAAATGTCAAAGCATGAAAGAGAATTTTAAGATATGTTTTGCTGGACCAGACGTTAGAACGCTGGAAAACACAGTTGCATACCTGGTGTAATGGCTACCTCTCGCAGCCTTGACATTTGACATGGAAGTAGAGCCCGAGTGTTCCAATGTTTGGTTAGTGATGTCATGCAAGAGCTTACAAGAGATTTTGCTTCCTATATAATGTAATTTAACAATGGTAAGTGATTACATAAGCGTTCATTTGCAAATATTTTATGTTTCGAATTCCAAAATACTTCGTTAGATATAAAATACACCTTTTCAGTAAAATTTCCATGTATCAGCCATTCAAAATGACATCTGAAGAAAAGGATCTTAATGTAAGACATTAAAGTTTCCCATGTAGAGTCTATTAAACAACCAACCAACAAATTAGTTTTATTTAAACTGCTTGCTAGTTTGAAGACGCATTTGAAATACGTGTAGTATTGCCTACAGAAAAGCGTTAACTAACCATCTAAAGCTGCGGAAAGTTCTTCATTCGAAAACCGCTTTTCTCGTAGTAAAAGTGAAAGGAAATACGTTGTCACGTTCTGTAGGGGTAAATTTCTAAAATTTGCAAGTCCAGTTGCATACCTACCCTTGACAGATTTAAAGTAATTTTCGATCAAGGTGTTATCTTGACTGGTTATAATCTTCATAAAAACTTTCTCCATCAACAAAAGTAATTTATGGCTGTATCCACTCACTGTCACCTTAAAATGTGCGTATTTTAGTGTAATTACCAACTAATTTAAGATATATATACATACCACAATGTTTTGTCTTTGCTAACTACATACCTCTGCCCCATACATTGTGGGCTTTATATCATGATAAGAACCCGCAATGCTGGCTTGAAAAAACTCCTCACTCAAGATATTCTTCAATGTTAGGAACAAAATTTGATTTAGATTGTAAGTGACTGGATCAACCATTGGAAGAGGACTGAAAAAAGTAATATCGTCAGCATAATATTTAAAAGTTTCTTCAACCTTATTAGCTTCCGTTTAGATAAAATTTCCATAATGTTGAAGAACAAGCATTTAATTTTAGGTCTAGAGCAATTTACTATTTACCTAAAAATTTCGAATTTAATAACGCCTTTAGCCGAAAGGAACTCTTTGTCTTCCAGGAACCACGCTCTGCTAAGTGATGTTTCTTCTATTAGGGTTGGGGACCAACATAACGGACTTTCAACCTTGATTGTAAGCATTGTAAGAAAGGAGCATTAAAAACTTTCATTGTTTTTTCATTGATGGTTTATTCAGTTTACGCATATGTCAGTGTAGAGAAAATTGTTTCTTTCCACCTATATTACCTTTTTTCCGGGTATGTTACTTTGCTTCAAGTCAAAACTGGTAGGTATGAACCTGTTTTCTTTAGGAAGATGAAAATATTTTACGTTTTCACAGGCTTTCCATTCCTGTTAGAAAGGCACAAAAAGACTTCAGTTACAATAAGTAATCTGCTACTAAAAGTAAACCTATGTTCAGAACGTATAAAAACTTTGACTATAGATATATAATTAAATTATTTTAAGTTTTCTATAATATTGTAGCTTCGAGAACGATTATCTACGTGGTGGAAATCAATAATCAGCAAGGACTAAGGACCATGCATAGATAGATAAAAGGGACATACGCACCTTAATTTGCTCCTCTGTAAATTTCATCTTGTAATACTTAGCACCGTACCAATGATCATAATGGCACTCTTGGTTGACTAGATCATTAGTTTTAGACACGGTCACAATCCTATCCCAAGAAAATAAATGTCTTACGTCATAATTAAAATCTACTCGACAACTTCAAATCTAATTTTGTTTGATGTACCTGCAATTTTTTGGATCTAAATAATCCATAAAATTTTCAATTATAGATGGTTCATAATCTGTCAGAATGTAACCCACAGAAAGAATATCTTCCAAAGGATAAACCTGCAGCAAGTTTAGGTTACAGATTAAGCATTTGAAGAATTCATGATTTGCTCGCATCGTTATTTTAACAACTGAAACTAACATGCATCAAATTGGATGTCCTCTGTACAAACTCAACCGGAACTTCTCTCTCTGGATATACAAATTGCAAACTTAGGATCTCCTGCATTTCTTTCCAGAAGTATTCCTGAACTCCACAGTGTCTTAACATTTGAATATACTACAAAATAAAGAGTTTGCTACTTACTCAATCCTTACATGATGGCTAATTTTGGTGGGATGATGCTACCATTAAAATACACATTAGTATTTTCCCCACTTACTTGGAATGTACGAGTTGTAATTTCATTTCTATGATCCATTCCTTCTTTGGTTAGCTGAAAACCGACTGAGAGCTCACCAAACCCTCTGGCTGGAACTGAAGAATTTATGTAAACATTTTCGACCCACTGATTAAGATATAAATATGAGAACAAGCTTCCAGGTCCTTTGTTTCCAAGTAGTCTTGTAATATACCCGTGAGGCTACAAGTATATACATAATACATACATAATACAATGGTCGGCTAAATAAAAACTTTTAATGATAATATAAATCACAAAATTACTCCAACTCACAAATGTCTTATAAAACGGCCTAGTGTTGGGTATTGGAAAG
>JAHZNG010000570.1:0-12323 GCA_027744375.1 Orchesellides sinensis
AAATCCTTAAAAAGCGCATTCTAATGCTCAAAAGCTCAAGTATAAGTCTGGCTTATCAGTCGTAGATAGCATTGGGGGTAAACATTATGCATAAAATGCATAAAATATGAAGGATATACGTGCAATATGGGTTATACACAGTTTTGCAATCTCTGGTAATAAATGAAAGCTATTTTAGCATTCATAGACAGATGGAAAGTACATAGCGTTCTGAAATTGATCATCTATGTTTCCCATTCGCGTACTGCAAAATATTCATAGTTTTAGTGAACATGGATATTCCATATTGATAAGACCGAGAACTAAATACGGTTCTTAAATTATGACTGGATGCATGTAACGCCAAGCATAAGAAGCCATTTAGATGCATGTCATGAGTTTGGATTCGTTCCTGGCACTTTTTTCATACTTTCCAGTTCATGAACTTGTGAAATGTATTTAGGATGAGACATTTTGCATAATCCCAGTAAAAAAGCGAGGTCACTACTTTTGTCTCAAAACAACACAATACCTAAAGCCAGATGTCAGCAGATTCACTGAGGGGTTAAGAATGCATTCTAAAAGCATTTGAGACAGGGTGTATTAGTTAGTTCACTCTGGCGTGGTATGTATTATAGTAAATACTTTCTATCTACTAATAATGTGCCTGTCATACTTAGCCGCAGAATGAATCGAGACTGGGACGCTAAGTTTAAAATATCGGCTTGGCTCTAGTCTCCCAATTCCTCCTTCGACTCACTTGTTGGAGAATTTCCTGTTTTCTTGATTTATGAAGTGGAAACTCTGCGTTTTAGGAGCTATATATACATATATATATATACATTGCTGTGGAAAATAAAAACCCATTTCATTCAGAAACCCTTGCCAAAGCCTAGGAAAATAACACTTTTTATGTTTGATGTACACCTACATAATATTGTAGTTATTGCGAAATGTTTTAAATCCTCACATCATCAGTAGCTACATTTGAAAGCAACAAAGGGCAAGTGGAAACAAGTCTAGAAAGGATTTCCAAGAAACTTTGATGCTTATTGCCTATCTATAGGTAGCTGCCATCAGCCAGACTGCAGCAGAAACTAGAAACCTTTTGTTTATTTCAAACTAATTTTTTTCTTTTGCAATAGTAACTTGGCATCATTCTTGTTCTTTTTTATTCATTTTTTCTGAAACCGAGTGCACATCCGTATGGGTCATTTCATATGAAATAAAAACTCTAAGTAGCAACAGCTGAACCTCTGTAAAAACTAATAAAATTGGAATGAGTTTGGTAGCAATCTACAAGGTTTTTTCATACTTTTACTGCCACCACAAGACTGTTACAAGTTTTTAACGATAGAAACTAGTGTGTTTTAGGACAAATTATGATACATTTCCTTACAGCTGAAAATATTGAAGGAAAAAAATTAGCAATGTGACAGAAATTTTATTTAAATCCTTTCGTCCCATATGTTAGCTAACAAAAAACGCGAATTCTAGCTATGCAATAAATCAGTAATTGTTTGAAGTAAATTGATAAGACATCTTAGAATGTAAAACACATTCCAATGTAAAATAATCCGGTTGTGTTTTACTTACCATAATTATTAGGTAATGCATAGTTTGCCAAACATTGGCGAATTGTTTTCGACTCGTATAAAAGCATGTCTTTACTAAAAATAGACAGTTATGCATTGCTTGGCATCATTAGATCTTTACCTGATCACTGATACCACAACCTAGTACTTGCACGAGTGGTATATACCTATGTATGTACATATGTATTTTAAATAAATGTCACTTTGGCAGAGAAAAGTATTTAGGTATTTTTAAGCTGTTAACATCTTATTAAGCTCAATCAGTTGGCTGCTTACACTGTTTGAAAATTACTTTACATAGCACGGCGGCATCAGTAAATATACTTCAAAAGCTATATAGGAGTTGTAAAACCAACAAAAATCATCTATTTCTACAGCCTTTAAGCAATTTGAAATACAAATACCATAAATGTATTTGTTCACAACTACTTTTTACCAAAATCAGAGTATTTTCGTTTGCTACAATCCGATTGCCACGAATTACTGCAATATATTAAGTTACAGAGGCTATATAATACTACCCAAGCTGCTAAAAAAGCTTTTAAAGATAGGAACATGTTACGTAAGAGAGGAAACATGAACGTGAATTTCTCATATAGAGAAATCTGAGGGAAGAATCCAAATAAAAAGTAAATAAACTGCATTCATGTACTTTAATACGTTGTTTAAACTCAAGAAAAGCATGTCTGTTGCAGATTGAATCAAAATGTGTGCAACAAACACCACTTACGTTACAGGAAATTCTGTGAAAAAAATATAAAACTGAGATGATAACGTTGCTGCAATGTACCTTGTTCTTTCGAGACTCACTTATTGCAATTCCAATTTAGTTGCGTAAAGTATCTTTTGGAATCCTTATGAAGGAAAATGTGATGAAGATATATTTTAATCATCCTTTTTCAAAGCCTGGCTTTTACCTGCTCGGTAAAATTGTCCACAAAATGCTTGATTCCAACCATCTGTAAAAAAAAAGTACCTACGTACATATTATGTAGCAGAAAAATAAAATGAACTGGTTTTCTGGAAAGAAAGTGCTCCTAAATTGCAAAGTATTTTTCGTTTCATAAACTCAAAAGATAAAATGCTCATCTAAAATTTAAACCTTCTGGTGACATTTAAGATAAATAGTAGTATGTAAGGAGATAATAATGTCTTTTATGTAACTACTTATATATTTTGTATACTTTTTAATATTTCAGGCAATCCTCTTCAGCATTGCATCACATCCAGAGTTTCCTTCTTTCAAACAGTGTGTAACTAATGAGTTTCTTAAAAATACTGAGGATGTAAGAATGTACAGTATTTTTTCCGTTTCGGCAATGTACTTTGCACCATTAGTTGTAATCCTATTTACATACACTGCCATATTAATCAAAATCATCAGAAAGGCCCACCAAGGTTCGGAGCCGATTCAGACTGAAGAACAACATCAGCAGCAGCTTCAAAGGAATCGTTATAGTATGAGATTCCGGATGTCGATAAGGAATACCTTGGGTAAGTCATTATAAGATAGTGAAAATAAGATCTGTTGATCGACTGCTTTACATGTAGCTTTCTTAATGTCTCCAGTGACTTTGAACGAATGACTGGTACTCGTAGTTTTTTCGGTTCTGTTATATTTCTGCAATGTGATGAAAATGAAACTTTGCCGATGTAAATGTGTCTAAGGAAGCACTTCAATTTATAAAAACGTCTTTTTTATCTGTGATCCATTATTTTTTCATTACTTAGATAAAAATGCACAATAAGTTGATGAAGGGAATGGTTCAGGGACTCTTGAACAACATTTTTTCCTTTGGATAGCGTTATCAAGGAGAATAGCAGGAATTTAAGTTTTTATACTGTTCATCCGTCTGTCCAACCGTTTGAAAATCCTTTTATCCAAAATGCATTGAATGGGAAGGTCTGCCAATTTGAAGATACATTAATATTAAATTTTCTCTTCATGACTTACTGGAAATCGATTAGCAGAAATTGATTTTTAATCTAATACGCTAGGTAATTAGTTATGTTTTCAAACTGCTATGGTTGTTTTCCCAAAATAATGTTCCGAAAGAACTAAAAATGTCTGCCATTACAATAATGGGGATCTCCCACAAAAGCAAAAATTGTAACTACGAAATCGAAAATAATTATTATCCAATCTACAGAGTAATTGCAGTCTTAAAGTACTGACAAACAAGTATACTGGAGGGTTTTTTTTCAAAATGGCACGCGATTTCAGTATACCGTTGACACAGTTTATTTTATTAGGTTCAATTCTGAAAGCATGCACAAAACAGAAGACAAACTGAAAATGATTTTTAATCTAATACGCTAGGTAATTAGTTATGTTTTCAAACTGCTATGGTTGTTTTGCCAAAATAATGTTCCGAAAGAACTAAAAATGTCTGCCATTACAATATTGGGGATCTCCCACAAAAGCAAAAACTGTAACTACGAAATCGGAAATAATTATTATCCAATCTACAGAGTGATTGCAGTCTTAAATTACTGACAAACAAGTATGTCAATAATATATACTGGAGGGTTTTTTTTTCAAAATGGCACGCTATTTCAGTATACCGTTGACACAGTTTATTTTATTAGGTTCAATTCTGAAAGCATGCACAAAACAGAAGACAAACTGAAATGGCAAAACTTTATTCTTTCTCATCCATTTTTTCCTCGTTCCAGAATGTAGGGAACAATATAGTCAAGTCATTTTATAATTTATGACTCAGGCTCGCATGTAATAACGACTATCAAAGTAATCAATGTTAGTCCTTCTTACATAGAAGCACTTCCTTTCACTACGAAAAGAAAAAGATGACTGTTGTGCAATGATAGTTTGATGTACGATTACGATATCCTGGTAGGGAGTGCGGTATTTTTCTTTGGCACTTAACAATCGCCTTCCTATCTCACTTCATCAAAAGTTTACTATTGTAAAAAATCACTGGATAGGACAGCTCCATGACTTCTAATAAGGATTTCCCTGAATATATACTTTTTGCCACGATGTCATTATTAGGTATCGCAGCAATAAACCGGACCAGTTTATTATCAGTATACCTACAAAGACATAAAGAGCTATTGATTTGAGGATTCCAGTCATGGAAAATTATACGCATTTTCTCAAGCTGAACTTTCCGAAAACTGCTGGTCCCAATGCCCCTGTATTAGTAACACCGCGTCTTGTGTAAATCTATACAACTGATAAAGTATTCGACGAATGCAATATCATCCATTGAGATCCCTCCAAGTAGTAGGTAATTAAATGATATCATCAGTTGAAGTAGGCGTGCGTAAAGTATGCGGTATTTTAGGAGCAACAAGCTGAAATATGTATGTTATGCAAAACGCTAGTTATGTAACTTGAATCTGATTAAACTCATCTGTATTTCCCCGAATGTGTATCCAGACATTACAAGACCATAAGTCAAATCCTTTAAAGTTCTTTGAAAAGCTGCTGAATGCATCATATAATGATAATCCGAAAAGTGCTAGACAATGTACTATTTCACACGTAAATCTGTTTTATTGCTTTTTTCTCTTCAAATATATACCTAAAACTACTGAAACAAAGTAAAATATAATGTAGCTCATAGAAAACAACCTCTCCATGTTAAGTTTGCATAATCACGTTTATTTCTGCCTGGTATTCATATTGATAATACATTCATGTTGTTTTTCTTTCAAATATTTTATATGATGACGTTTATTATAGAATATTGGTTTTTGGTATGTAGCTATCAAAAATCGAACTTATGGTGATCCATAAGTTTAGGGTTTCTCTCGGAAAGCTATCTATCATAGTGGCCCATTCAGTTTAATTCTATCTTACACGCAATATGTAGCAAAGCAACAGCTCGAAGTTTCTCTTTCATAAAACATAGACAAAACTATAAATCTAACTTAAAAAGCACGTAGAATTGAACCAGAACCTACAATGAACTGAAAGATAACCTTGAAGTACTTAAAATACAGAAAAACATTAGTTGTTACTGTAAAAGGTTTATCCCACCGTGTAAACATATATTATATACAACATACGTTTATAGTTTTTACATATCCACGCGTAAATGTAGCCAGCATTAATCATGCACAAATGGAAGTGTGTACACAAAAAACCTACGAAAATAGAAGCCACAACTAACATTTCAGTGGGCGTTTAGGATGTTACCTACCAGACCATCTTATAATTCCCTTTAATGATACTTTTTGTATGATATATGTGGTAACAATATAAAATTACACTTTCGTGCAAATGCTGTGTATACCGGACTGAAAATCCTTCACGAAATTACACTCATTAGATAGGAGTTTACTCAGGAAAGTACAAAACATTACATAGCCTAGAAAGCAGTTCAAGTTCAGTAATGGCAATGTCTCTGAAATGAAAACTGTTATAGAGTACTTTTGTACATCAAATTGCATTAGAACTTACAACAGTCATACAGCCCCATAGTGTTCTACTTGATAAATATGTGTATCCTTTCACCCGAAAAAAAACTTATGACAATATTTGTTGTTTGGTGCAGTTTAAATTGCTAAAGCATTATCAAATATGATTGAAAAACTCATATATAGCATTGTAGTAGTCGTCGTTTGTTGTAAACTTCTTGTTTTCTCCAAGCCAGAGCCAAACCATTATTGGGGACAAATTATGGCGTATGCGAATATTTTTCTTGATTTAAAAATTTGAAATAAAAAAATAAGTTTGAAGTTTGAAATCGAATGTACTCCTGATAATGCTGGACAAGGAAATCGGCCATACAAACACATGCAATCTTAGTATAAAATAAACTGGCTTTATTCACGGGTATAAAGCATAATACATACTTTTATTTAAAGGTTAACCACATTCTGTATAGGAAACCCATTCTAATCCTACCTTGACATTATACTTGACTTGGTTTTTGGCTATTGTTGTATACTAAGAGATTGTGGGTGTGAATGCAAGGGTAAAAGTGGCCTGTTTGAAAATGATTTTTTCATCCCGTTAATTTCGGGCTTTTCTTTTAACAGCTATACGAAACACAGAGGTTTCAAGCACCAACTCCCGCAACAATTCTACTCGAAATAGCCACCAACACAATCACAATCATTCCAAATTATCCAGTGGCAGCAGCAGCACTCAAGGCCGGAACAAATCCCACAATGCGACAGACCAAGGCGAGTTTTCATCTGAAGACGGCAGTTACACTGAGAGCACTTGCTCCAACATGAATGTGACAAATCTGAACAACTCTACTACTGCATCACTTTCTGCAAGTCGGTATTGCCATACCCCATCACCAGCATCGGACATTGTAACAATAGGACGAGCAAACTCCAACCGAACACAGCTTGTTCTCAGACGGAGTGAAAATGCGGTGTCTACAATGTCCAGAGCAAAGCACCGGACACTTGTTATGACCATTGTGATTGTAGTCATGTTTGTCCTCTGCTGGACACCATATGTGGTCATGACACTTTGGTAAGAAAAAAAATTCTCGCTTTTCAGTTTTAGCACACACCATCTCATTCCGTAAAAAACAACATAAAAATCCTTATCACTTCAATGTTACAATTATCCCTCTAAAAAATTCCTATTAGTCCTAAACGTGCTTTCTGAGCGGCGTATGTTTCATAATGTATGCCATGTTTGCTCCAGGATTCCTCCATAAGTTTATAGGGTTTTTAGGCATTTCAAATGAAGCCTTTTTTGTCTGCAAAAGAAATGAAACACGATTAAGGCGTCATTAGATATGTTATTGTTGCAAAGCAAATATATCACTGCGGTGTTTTTAATAACGCTACGACGTAGACCCTTAAATAAATTGCACAGTCTCAATGTGTTTCCTTAAAGATCACGTATTCTTATAGCTGACATAATGGAATAGCTGCCTTTCATGCTAAGTGGATCGTTTTAAAATGAAAATGAGATTAAAAGGCAAGGAGCATAGAAATTGTAAGAGGCTCCCTTGTGTCTAAACTCTTTCTTTGTATTTGAATTTTGACTGCTGATTTTTTAAGCAATTCAAGTAAAGATAACTTTGCATATGGCTAGAAAAGCTGAGATGGCATGAGATGGATGATCCCTCCTTTTCAAATCATGCATAAATATGCTTTCTCTGTTATGTGCGACCTTTTCTCAAACTTTTTCATCTATCTAAAAGAATTACCACTTTCGATATTTTTAGAATACTATAATATAAAAAGAATTACCACTTTCGATTTCGATATTTTTAGAATACTATAATATAATATACATATATACCTATTTTGCTTTTTACATGCAAAAGAGGTATATTTGTCTTCTGTTCGCTTGACTGGTATATTGTCTGCATTCTAAAGGTTTCTTTTTTCGTTTTGCATAGTTCAGCATGTTTTTTATAACCTAGGTTGAAGTCTGGAGTATTCGTTTTTTAAATTTCATTCATTCATGTGGACAATTTAATGAAATTCAGCTCATTTCTTCAAGTTATAAGGGGTAGCGTGCAATTCACATCTGCATGCATATGCATGGGCCTCTTTTCTTGTCTTACAATTTGGCACAAAACCACTAAATTTTCGGTTACATTCTTACATATGGTCACTTGTTTCTCGCATGACTTTTGATACATCAACGATTCCTCCTAGTCTTAGAATTACCATGTGCCTTCATTTTGTTCCGACAGAACAAGAAATGGAAGTAATTGCATGATTGTAACATTAGACCAGATATATTTTCTAACCAAATTTTCCTTTCTTTTAAAACGTGAGAAATAAATCGACCATTTAGCTTACCAGCAAAAGTTGGAAAATTACAAACACGGTTTTACTCAAGAGGACAAATTTAGCATGTTTCGTGAAAGTAAGAGCTCAAGTTCACAACAACTTATTTAAAATCTTTGCAAGGAAGAAAATTCATTGAAGAATACATTCAACGCAACATTTTTGCTGAACTGTTTCAAATCTTGTTTACAGTCGCTGTTCTACTTTCCATACTTTTTCTATAGCAGTCCAATAAGTCTACTTGTTACTTTACTTTGCAAAGCCTAAGTTTCCGCTTGAGCAGAGTTTTAATCCGATAAGAAAAGGAAGATACCTTGATGCACGTCTTATTTATTTGCCTTTTGAACAAACGTATCAACTGACTGCAGGGGTTTTTCTTGATAACGATATAGATACATTGATTTCAAAGCTTTTACTTTTATATAAACCATATTACTCAGGGGTTTTTAGTACATAAAAACTAAAAACATATATTCCTACATAAGCCGCAAAGAATATGTTGAAGAAGAAACTTGCATAGTTTAGTTTAGTGGTGAAAGGCAAACTGAAAATCTTCTTTCACTTTATTTTCATCCTGCTATAAACTATTTTTAGGAAAGTATACCGTATAAAACGATATGATATGCATGTATACGTACGTACTAACTGATAAGATAGTTTCATTCGTAGGTGAGGATTTACTTTCTTTTTCGTACACACCCGTCCGAGTTATTCCCAGTTTTGTCTTAATCAACCCCGCTACAAAACAAGCCTTGCAAGCTGTTCCACTTCTTTTTTTAAAATACAGCATTTTTCCTTTGTACATAGCTGCTGCTTTCTCTTTTTTTGGGTTTGATTCCACCATACTTCACCTGCTTACGCAATACATAGTCTGTGTGCTTGGTTAATGATACAATTTTCGTAGTCTGTACGACATTTCAAGTTATTCTGCAACATAATAAAGACAGACGTTTCTTTCATTACATTGTATACTACTAACTCACAGGACGAAGGTTTTTTATATGAGGAACTTTCCTTTTTCTAAACCTTTTTATGCAGACGAACTAGGGCAGAATTTCTAATGAACTTTGGAAATGTACCGGCAGCATCTGTTCCTCATGTTTTTGATTAGAACTGTGATGATTGTACCTATGCGTGTTCAATATAAAAAGGGAAACAGCTCCAGTAAAATAAAACTCGAGTAAAGTTTTTCATGGGTAATCTATTGCACATAATAATTTGCCGGGGGTACTTTGTAATGTATCGTATTGCCGGTTCCAGCATTAAAAGAATTATAGTGGCTTGAGTTGTTGAGAACACCATTAATTTTCTGTTTTTTCCTCTAGTTTCTGGGCTAGTTTGCATTTCCAAACATACCCGACTTTTTAGATGGTCTTGCAGATATTATGTAGATATCATACATATGTCATAAGACAAGTAAAACTTTTGTGGTAATTTCATTTCTTATTTCATACGGGTCAGTGCGCATAAGAAGGATTGTATCGTGTACAGATAGTTAGCTTTGTAATATATTATATGTGCATGTCTAGCGGCTTGAATTCATGCATCCGGTTTATTATTACTGAGAATAATTATTATCTTAAATTGTCGGGTTGCTTACAAAAATTGTCCGAATTTATTTTTTTATGTTCTTTCGCCACAAAACCTTGCTTTTATTGATATTTTCATGCTATTTTATACTAAAAGTCGTAGTTTTATTTTAACCTTGAATCTAAAGACAAACTTGAGTACTTAACCTTTTGAAGACGACAGGAATATAATGGAAAGCTTTATAATCTCACTCCCGCAGGCTTTTATTTTGAGTAAAGACCTCCCTCTTTTCTACCCATACCAACGTCTTTGTTCCTGAACAAAAATGAATTGAACATGTCAGAGCTTTCTGTTTGATTGGTGGTAGGGACGATGATGTCGTATACGGGAATTGTCTCTTATCTTCTTTACGCTATTTTATCAATAGGTACATGTTTGACTGGGAAGGAGCGTCTGAAGTGGATCCCCGAGTTCAAGATGGACTATTTGTCATGGCAGTTGCCAATTCTTGCGTCAATCCTTTGATTTATGGGAGCTTTGCCAAAAACTGTTGCGGACTGCCAAAGATATTTGGTCGACTGAGGGGAGCTCGTGGTCAGTGATACGAATACATATACCTCGATAAGTTAATAAAAGCAATGAGCCATACCCAAGATACACAGCAAGTCGCGGCTCGACAAGCTATATATTACTTTGTTTTCTCAACTATGTAAAGTTGACGTCTGTAGCGTATTTAATGTAATATCTGTCTAGTCTATTAGATTTTAACAATAACATGTTAACCTGGTCTCAGTCAGTCAAAGAGTTTTGATGTGGAACATATAGTCTGGATGAATATAAAAAAATACTCTATTGTAAATGGGAAATTGTGAATACAATGCCATAGTTTAGATGCGTTATTAGTTTGGTAATTTAGAAAACATGTGTAAACATAAGACAAACAGGTTATAACTGTGCAGAGAAACTTGTGATAACCCAAGGTTGGAGGAACACGAACTTTTTCAAGAAATGTCGGAATTCCTGGTAAATTGTAGTGTAATTTCAAGGAATGAGATGGCAGAATATACGTGATGGTGCTCATGTATAGAATTTGTATGTTGTCACATTAAGTTCAAAAGATTAAGTCCAAAGTATGAAGTATATACTAGTATTAAGGGTGTATTACAATTTAAAAAAAAAATATAATAGAGGATTAGTTTCTAAACTATTTCTGTCCGATAGCAGGCATCAGTAATTGAGAAACCAAAGTATTTAAAATACAAATAATAATTAAATGTTCAAATAGGTTTTAATTAAATTATTAATTACTAATTAACGGCATTTTCAAAATCTAATTAAATAGTAACTAATAAATAGTTCCATTTTAGAAATCTATTTAAATTATAATTACCAAATATTTTATAATTAAAAATACTCTAATACTTCTGCAAAAGATTAAATAATAGTGCTTTTCTGACAAGCAAATATGATAACCATTCAAGCGTATAATTTTTATACTCTAACCTAACTTTAATTCTTCTGATAAACCAAATGCATCGAAAAAAACTTAGCAGCATCTAGACAGTTCACACAAGTTGATAACTTTTGTCAGATTATGATTTGGATAATCTTGGGAAAGCAGGCATGGAAATATTTAATCTGATCGGTAACTTTCCAAATGTTGATTGGATTTTAGATAGGTTATAGAAATATATTCTTTGATGTTGATGATTCATTTCCATAGTTCTAAATCTATGTTTAAGTGAATTTATGGCCGCAAATCTGGTGGCCTCTGATCAGTGGGGAGCAAATGTGCCAATGATAGATGCCCAAATCAAAATGGAAACAGCACTACCACGTCTATGCGTATCCGTCTGACCAAGGCAAATGTTAATCATGGAAAGAATTTGTCTGAAACCTAAGCAAAATTATTGCAATATTCCTAGAAGTTATACAAACCGCGATCTACAATGAGACTGTTACCGATCTAATTGATTATGTCCATGTCCGTTATATCAAAATCGCCCAAATCATAATCTGACAAAAGTTAACAACTTGAATGAACTGTCTAGTTGTTGTTTGGTCTCATTCTATGAATTTGGAAGTACTAGGCTTTCAAGCTTTTTCACTACTGACAATATTAAAATAACTTATTTCGTAATACTGTATCGTGTGACTCTTTCCGAAAAAGGCGGATATGGATATTTTTGGTGCAAATGCAGGGTTTCAGCCTCACCAAGGCACGTAAAGCTGTCTCCAGTGAAATAATTTCTATGCAGACTCCACCATCTACTGTAAAACACAATCGAGCCTGAGTTTCTGTTTTGTGGCGTAAAGCTAAATGCAAGTTGTAATTGCACATGAAATAAAGCTAAAAACAATCTTATTTGGTTCCAGTTAACGACATGGGAGACAGTAAACGAGTTTTTTCGAGAAGGATTTTGATTTTAACTATTTTCAATTAAAAATAACCAATTAATTGATTTTGGGAAATAGTAA
>JAHZNG010000571.1:0-17201 GCA_027744375.1 Orchesellides sinensis
CACTTGATGGTTTTATGAAAAAATGTACAAATGGTATGTTTTAAAAGTTATTAAACAATAAAATATAAAAGGTATATCAAAAGTATATGTATCAAAATGGAATTGTTGATAGTGGATTTTAGCATTTGCTTTCGCTACTTCCATAGTATAACGTTTTACGTCAACTAGTTATGGCTGCAGGCATGTGTGTAAAATTTTTAAGTAAACGCTAAATATTAAATTGAAACAAGGATTAGTTAATTATAATTGACAATAATAACTTGAAAGATGTATATTATCCCACATGTAGCAAGATTATATTATAAATGTCCTTATTGCAGAACCTAGGTGAGGTAAGCTTCACTAACATATGTTATATATATAAAACCTGAAATACTTACTAGCCTTATATCTAAGCAGCTAAATTGTTACGAAGCTTGAAAAACGTAGTTATGCTTTGAGTTTGTTTGTCAGTCTGTTTGTCCGTATGTAACAAATCGGCTTACTTTAACCTGTAGGGCATTAAATGTCTTTATATGAAATATGTCAAATACAGACATTTCAGTTTTCAAGATAAATGCAAACATGGTCCTTCCTGAATATACACTCAAAACAGATATATTGATAATTGCTTCAGCTCCGTGTCTTCCATTGTGATTTTTCACTGTTTTTTTCATAATATCGAAGACGTAAATATTTTGAGCTCGAATTGGCGAAATAAAAATACACATAAAAAGGACTTTCTTTACTTATAGCAAGAATCCTTATATTTGCATATGTATGACCTCCCAAATGTTTAAAAACAAATTGTATCTTAAAATAAAACCTTCGCAAACTCCGCAAGTTGCTATGATTTTAAATGGAGTAACATAGCAACTTACGGGGTTTGCGGAGGATGCGGAGTTTACAAGCGAAGTGTGAATAGCACTAATAGTGCTATTATGTGTGCTATTATGCACTATGTGTGTATTATATTAATTATATTATATTAATATTAAGTGTATTGTTTGATTCGTTTAGTAGAATGTAGTGAATGTTTAAATGTATGTTTAAGTGAATGTTTAGAATATTTTATGTTTTAATACGTTTTTTGCAGTCTGATTTGCTAGTCTTAGTCATAACCATAACATAAGTATAAAATGTGTATAGTTTAAGGTGGTATTACATCCCCCCAATTTTGATTCCATTGTAGATGTTCCATTTTCTCCCGAATTCGCTGCATTAAAAATGGAATTTTTTCGTGGTCGGGTAGCTCTACCCACTTTTCTATATCAACTGAAACAACGGGATGTCCAAGGCTCTCCAGTATTCTCAATTCTAGCGCAGCAATTCCACGTAAACGGCGTGTATTATTGGCGTAAGACTCTCTCGAAAATGTTTTGACTAACACCCTGAGGATCAGAACATTTAATTATACGTTATATAAATAACATTCGTACACTTAGGTGTATTTAAGGTACAAAATTTCTTATTAATGGTCGTTCAGCCTTACATGATACTTTCAGCAGGCTTCGTAATACTACTTAAGCAGTCTGACTGAGAATCACTTTGGGAATTTACTGCTACTGGATATCCACCTTTTCTCATCAAAATTCCATGATCTAACACGGAAAATAAATTTTGTTTAAATTTCATACACATAAATATATAAGCGCAATAATGATTCTTCTTTCTGATTTATTTACGAACCTATATGAAGGCCATCATGATATACTCCATTTATTACATACGATTCCCCTCCTAAACCAGTCTGCAGAGCACTTTTCAACGGATACTGTTTGTTGATATTAGAAGCTCGTGAGAGCTCTTTCCAGTTCTCAATCATAGTATTCGGGGGCAAAGGACCATTGTATTTTGGATATAGAACTTTTACTGCATTATAAAGAAGAACTAACACGTTGGGATGATGTTTTTCTTGGAATTGTTCTAATAATGGTAATCCATCCATAGAGTATAGATTTCGAATCATGTTGTCCGGAAACAAATCCAAAGCTAAGAAGTCAAGCGTCAACAAAATTTCTTGCATTCCAAAGTTCTACATTGGAAACCAAAACACAGAAACAATCTCAAATGTAGGGTTACTAAACTGCATTGCATACACATACAGTCCATACAGATCACAGAAAAAAATTGCTACCAACTAAACTAACCTTGGTAAGGGCAGGATGTTCCAAGAGGATGGATGAGAAAGACGACCACTTTTCCGGTTTGTAGTTACAGCCACTAAATGCTTTAACGAGAATCATGAATAAGACATCGTTATTCAAAATCAGAGAAGGATTCGCGGAAATAATTTCACCTACGCGATCGATAAGTTCAATGTTGACATGTCTCTGAAAACACAAAAGAAAATGAGGATAATGGAATTTTTAAACCTTACATTTGTACTTAATGAATGAAACATTCATGTTACAAGTTTTAACTTACGAACAACGAAATATACTTGATCGTCCATAATGTCTCGTACGGAGACAAGTCTTTATCTATGCAACGTTGGCAGTATGAGTCAACAAACTCTTCGTTGTAAAAGTAAGGAACTTTCTTGAGGTATTTGCGAAGTGCCTTGCTGTGTACCATCCCCAAATCATTGAATCTGAACTCATCCATAGACTCACATAATCTTTTATAACACCATGTAACCAAAGGTTCATGAGATGGATGATCTTTCTCAAGGTCACACAGCGACCACATGAGACTAATCACCAAACGATTAGGAATACGATCGGTTATCCTCAGTGCAGCTTCTACCAGTGTGTTCACAGACTTTTCTGAAAGTTTATACTTCGTAGCATAGTGGAGAAAGTCACACAAAGCTTGTGGATCATTTCTATCAAGCTGTGAATTTAGTTGTCCTTCGAAAGCAATCGGAAGTGCAAACTCTAACGCTCTAGACAAAGCAGACTTAGATTCCGAATCCATTTTGTCTAATAAAAACTGCATATAAGCAAGCTGTTGGAGATCCAGCATGTTGGCATGTTTTGAAATCAGTTTCAATAAAATTTGCAACGTCTGATGATTTCCTGGAGCCGAGAGCATTGACAATAACTTAACTCCATTGATTAGATCTCCAGGATCCATATGAGGTCCAAACCGACGAAGGTATTTACATAGCTTCTGAACACCAACACTTGTTAGCAACTCGTGCTTCGCCTTCTTCGATAACCTAAACAAAACCAAGCACATATCTTACAAGAGAACTCCTTTTAACTACATTTTAATACAAACTCTATACTTACGATTCAGTTTTTAACGTATCAAACAGGGCATCCACCGCTACAGACACTACAATAGCATCCATACTTCCTGAATCCTGTTCCACAACACACGGCAATTTCTTCAGCTGTCCTTGCCGACAACAATTTCTGAGACAATGGGTTATCACTCTCTTGCCTTCTAATCCAGGATAAGCCTACCTTTGGTGACACGACTTCAGGCACTGCATAAAATAAATCATACACAACAAAATTAGATTCAAATTTATTAATCATACAGTTTACATACTTAATACAGACCCTTCTTACATTTGTAATTACTGCAAATAGCCCCTGAAGCCGTATGCACTCCCCTTAAATGACTAAAACTCCCAAATAATTTCCATCCTCCGGCTACCCCCGCTGTCAACTCCAACAGTTGTCCTTGATGGTGGAAGGTACAGCAGGGTCTTTGACAGTATTTACATCCACCATCCACCAGACTTCCATTTCCAGCTGATCCTGCTATCCGGCCATTACTGCTACTCATACACCTCCGACTGGATACTGCTCCAAAATAGCGAAAATTGAGAAGCTGTCGGGTCACTACTGTTCGAGAATGCATGATGTCTAATGAATCAGCAACAGCTATTTACTTTACTTTATCCAGAGAAGAGATTAGTAAATGCACAGTAAACTAATTATAATTCAAATCGCCTCACATGTTTACAATTTTTAAGCTTTTAAATGACTGACTGAAAAATCCTACTGCCGAACCCATAACCAACCAATGCTTCAGATTACATTACCCTCTTTCCCGCATTCCATAGTTCACTCAATGGCTCTGAAATACACATATATACATGCTGCTCATGTGTAGCTGTATGATTGGATCCAAAACAGATGATCGGTCATATGGGCATTTGTGGCTTGAATCTTGGATCCATTTGTTTTCATTCAGAGTGACTCATTCTGTCTTTTAAACGTTCACGAAGAAGTGATCCCAAATTACAAAATTGTGTTTAGAGACTTGTTGAGATTAATTTAGGATGTCAGTTTCGTATTTTAGTGTCAAATTTGTCGGTTGGATAACCTGGGATTATATAAGATAACCAGAAGAAACCTATTTATTTTTTTGATATAATCGTGTGGGCATAAAGTGACACCATGGTTGACGCGTGGCTTTTGGAATACCTGGCGAAGGTGTCGGCTGTTGGTAGCGTTCTAATTGTACTTTATGTCTTTGGTATAACCTTGTGGAGGATTTCTCAGTAAGTGGGTTATCAAATTTTATATTATATTTTGTAAAGACTTATGGAGAAAGTATAATGAAGAATGTTGTCTGTGTTTGTGAATAGGATGCCGAACAACCAGTGGAATTGGAATGACTGGCAGTGGCCCCTGGTACGACAGGCTGCAGTGGAAATTTATAGGAAGCCTACAGAGATGCCTTTCACCCTTTCTCTGGTGGACAGATGTAGAGAAGACTTGAATAAAATCACGTACACTTTGACATATTTGAAACGGATGCCGCCTCCAGTGGTTACTGTGATGTGGGGCCCTTCTGCGTCATATTTAATGAAGACTATACATTCTCCGTGGATTGAGTTAAACGATAAGCTAATGCTAAACGAGCTGGAGAATGGCCAATGGAATAGTATGGTTTCCAGTGATTTCCAGTCTGTTGATGCGTTAGATTATTACATGATACATCGGATGGAAATACGGGAAGAAGATGTGGAAACGACAATTATAGAGTCTGTGGAGGCTGAGTGTTATGAAACTGTTAGACTGGTTATATCACCGCCTACTGAGTTTGACTGGAGTCTGTTGAAAAATCAGTATCGTTACCCGGCAGCTGTGTTCGTCACAAGTTGTGGAAACTTGGTACCTCCTGACGATGGAATTTATGCCATTGTAAGCTTGCGTTGTATTAATCAGTATTTAGTCTTTGTGGTATTAAGGAATTGATGGATTGACTGGATATTTTGTTTGGTTATTTTTCAGAACGGACTTGTTCAAATAGTTCATGTGAAAAACGAACTTTTCCCTAAGGCTTCATCAACATTGGCTCAGTATATTAAAATGAGCAACAGCCAATGTCATCTTCTACAGGTAAATTAAAATGATTTAAATATCCATATTTGTATTGGTATAGGTTTTTATTTGAGGTTCTCAATAATTCACTAATCATTTTTCTTGCCTCTTCAGTCCTTGTATGTTATGGATGATCATCGTATTGAAGATGAAGACGACGCTAATAATGCAGAGGAAGTCGAGGAACCATTTAAAGACATCCTTTGTTCAGTTTGTCAAGTATTGCCTGTCACGAGGGTCATTATTCCGTGCCGTCATGTCTGCCTATGTACGCAGTGTTTTGAGAAAGTAGAGATATGTCCTATATGTCGTGGTACCATTATGTTTTACTTTAAAACAAGAACAGAAACAGATGCCCGTGCTAGCATGCAAGAAGGATTAACAGGTGAATCCGAAAATCTGACTGGCTGGCAACGATTCCAAAGATGGAACGATCGTTTTACTAACGCTATAGGTTTAATAAGGATATAGTAAGTATGTTTTGTTGAGTTTAACACGTGAGAAATTTTATTTATTCGTTTCGCGCATCCGACGTAAAAATCTTTAGTACAGGAATAAACTTTTCTTTTGGTACTTAATAACGTATTTAAATATAAATGGTCTTATTGCACAATATCGACAAATTGAATATTTCTACCTACTCTCATCTTAACTAAAATTGAAAGTTGAGAAAATTGGGTCTTGGCACTCCATACAATTTCTCGCCTCGTCTACATATTTTGATGGCGCTTCTAATACTAGTAACAATTTATTAGCGATAACAGTCGGAGTCCATAACTTTACCATTGATGTTTTTACTATTTGGCTAAGATTCTTTCCATTTCTCTTCAGCTTCCTTTTTAAACTCAGGTTCTAACTGAGATCTGAATCCATCTATCACATTTGTAGTAGCTTCTGCCATCAATATTATTGGCCGCACAACTGTTGGAGGAATTTGTCTCAAGACACCACCAACAGCACCTGACATACCTTTCTGCTCATGTTCTTTACTTGCGACTTTCACAATTGCATGAGCTGTATCACCCAATCCCTGGAAGTAGAAAACGAATAAAACAGTCGTTATATCTGACAAGACATGGTTTATTAAACGCCATAATTCGTTGTACGTAGTTATAATCTGAAGTTGTACCTCTCTGACAACATGGTATGCATTAGTCATTCCTTCACGAATATCCCCTGGCTGAGCATACCGTTTCTTCTTTTTCGATGAGTGTCGTCGTTTCTGCTGAACACTTGGTCCAGGCGAAACCATGTCGTATGTAATTTCGGCAGCACCCTACAATAAATTTTGTGTTAAATTACACCATGTATATATGTACATAACAACAAATACAGAGTAACGTATAACCAACCAATAATAGACGAATAAACGAAGAATAATACCACATAACATACCTGAACAATTCAGCAGTAGAATTTTGTTTCGTTAAACATGTATACTGAAGCAGATCGTATTAAACATTTACATGATAATTAACTTACACAACTGTACAAACGAATACATTGGCCCAACTCCCCCTAACAAACTAGGTAGCTGGTTCTTCTTTATATCAGATGCCCACTCATTTAGCAAAAAAGCAACAAGTTTATCCATACCAAGAATGCTGTATAGGGAATTAACAAAAAATTAGCCATCATAAAATACACGAAGCTGACTTTTATACTCTGCCTTTTTAAAAAGAAACTGAAATCCAATATACCCATATCTATGATTTATCCTCTTCAAACGTATTTCAGAGCAGTTTAATTGAGCTAATCCCATCAAAAGTCCTGCTAAGGGACCATGCGTCATATCAACTCGTTTCCCTTGATAATCCAAACGAATAGGAACGTCAGGAGAAAATATGATTTGCCTGTGGAACACATTTGCAAAAATAAAAGGTCACCATTATTACTAAAAGTCATGGATTTTTAAAGTTTACCAACATACCGGAAATATACAGGCGCAGACGGCTTTGAGGAGTCAATGGAAGGATCTTTGGAGCACGTTGATTCACTGTCGTCAAACGTGCCCTGTTCATCACCAAACATCAACAAGTTTGACTGGTTTTCATCTTCATTGGGTAAATAAGTTTCGTTTTCTTGAGCATTTATTGTCATTACGGGTAATGATTCCACCGACGGAGTATGACTTGGGGGTTTATTAATTGAAGCTGCTGATTCTTCGTCTAAATAAGAATAGTTTTAAACATCAATACACAAGAAGCACTTACAAACAGTCAAAAGATAAAAAGGCTTACCATCACTGTCGGATTTTCCGATTTGATCAGCAAAAAACTGATACAAAAATAGAACAGAATCTTGGTCAACATTCAGACGAATTGGTAAAAGAGAAATTTTCAGACAGCATTCCTCAATGCTGCTCAACTGAGGATCGGGCCTTAGATGAACAGCCTTTAAAACGACCTGCAATAGAACAACGAATATAAATATTTGTAATTATATGAGAATGAGGTTTATTCTAGTTTGCAGTTCAAAGTTTCGAATTCACGATAACTTGGGTAGCCATACCATATTTGCATGAGACTGCCGTGGACGAGCTGGTGATGTGTACAAATACAACATCTTATTGAACGGCGAAGACACAAGCCGATCATGAATCTCTATATTATTTATCACAACAACTAGACGAGATGCCTGTTCTGTAGATTCCGGATACGTTTCATGTTGAAATTTGATCTAAGCGCAATATTTAAACATTAATAAATGGCCATTGAATAGTAGGATTGCACTGGCTAAAATTAATATATTTACACAAGTTACCTTGTTCAAGTGCAATTCTACAAGAATGTCATGCTTTCTTCGACGTCCCCCTTTGTTACGCCAAGAATTCGAGGAACCACCATAATGTTTTCTATCTGGCTTCGGACTTTCATACGCTTCCCAGGCGCTCTGAAAAGTTAAAAGTGAAGTATTATAATACCGATTTAAATATAACTAAAAAGTACCTAATACAAAAGTTCTTCACATCAGACGCAAACCTTGTACACTGAATAGTTTAAACAGTAAACAAAACATCACAATACGTACTTCGAAAGCTTTTGTCTTGGAAAACACGACTCCTGGATTTAGGGCATCAACAGCAATGTCAACGTCACCGTGCTCACTTGATACATATCCATTGTCCTCCTTCTTTCGATCAGTTGACAATCTTTCAAGAAAATTATAGTTCTTTCACTAAATTCGGCTATTTTAGTTTTAAAATAGTAAAAAACACTTTATACGTTTCAGAAGATCCTTTTTCGTCGATGCCAAAGCGTTTTCTACGCGGAACGGTAGTCTCGAAATCTTCCCCTCCATATAAATGCCACACAACACTCATTTCATGAACTGAGTATTTCATAGTAGGGTTCGGGTAATGCTTTGGTGCCTTCAAAATATCCATTCGACCAACAGGCACTGAAAAGTGGTTCTCAACTAAGCGAATTGGTTCATCAATCAATAACCTTGCCTCAGGTTCTCCATTCTTCGGCTGCAATAATGAATCAAATAATGATTTTTTCTAATACTGTAATACAATACTTTGAAAGAATAAATTATAATTTATATACCACTATTCCAACTCCAGGATCATTCTCAAGAATGCAAAACTCCTCTTCGTCATCATCGCTGACATGAATGTCCACTGGAAGACAGTTACTAGTTTCCATTATTGGCTCATCAGGTAGTGGTGTAGCAGTACATGAATCCCTAAAGTCATCATCATCCCGACCAGCACTTGGCGTGTAATGAATTTCAAAAGACTGTTTTACAGGCTTCTTGTGATGAAACTGTTTGACAGTCTTGATGGAATGTTTCGAGTTCACGTCATCTCTTGTCGCAGTGTCTTCCATAGCATCCGCCACCAGATCGTTAAGGTGCTCAGTTTGGGAAACTGACATACGTCTTTCTCGTTCAGTTATTTCTTCTGTGTTAATTAAAGCTGGTTCACTACTGCATTCTTTTATTGGATTCATTGGAAGTCTGTCTTCATCTTGTTGATTTTGCGTGGAAGGATCCATTAAATCTCCATCGCTTACAAAATATGTCAATACTTCTGTTAACGCTTTGAAAGAGTCACTGCATGTGCGAATATTCAAAACGTTGTTCGATGCGCTTAAGTCAACACGTTGCACAGGTACATTTCGATTACCACATAAGCGAAGAGAAAGCTCAAATAAATCCATATACCATCACACACACGTAATCATTTTTCAAATCCGTAGAGCTCGTGTTTGTACCAAGAAAGAACGCCGCATCTTCAGAAATAAAGCGGATCACAGATGTACTTGTTAGAGCAGCAATATTACTTGAAATGCTGAAATTTTCCATTGTGAGGAAGCATCGGTAAGGCAAATACAAAGGCCTAAAACGACAAAACACAACAGCAATGAATGTTTATTCAAGTTTCCAAATGTTACCATTGTCGCATTAAGATATATTCCTGAACTCGAACCTGTAATCAATTGCACAGTCCCACAAGTGCAAATGTAGTTCTGTGATCACGGAAGCCGGAGTGTAGCCACACAACTGGAGTGTCCATTACATCGAAGAAGTCCGTCAGTTGCGTAAACCAAGAGCGGTTCGGAAGAGTAAGCCTATGGTGTAATGTAGCGCCTTTAATTCCAAGCGCAACTTTGAAATTCTAAATTCAAACAAACAATAAAGCATTAATCATAATCCTCGTCGGTTAAGATTTAACATCTAATTAAATTTTTGTTTATCGTAAAAAATCAAATTACTTTAACATTTGTGATTGTGTCTCGTTCTATCTTAACTGCAACTGACAGCAGATCTTGATATTCTACGATTCAAACATTTAGGATAGAATTCATAATTATGTAGCATTAAAAACATTATATCATGGTTTGAAAGCGCTTAGACTTTAAAATTTTACCAGAGCTAGAATCTTGAGAATGATTTGTGTTTACGCCCTCTTCACTCGGATAGATTGTTTTTAGGAGGGACGGTTTGTAAATGGGAATTTCATCTTCATCACGAATTAGATCTAAAATAGTTAAGTAAAATCCTAATTTAAACTAATTCAAACCTAAATCTTTTGATATTCAGCTTTTACTATTCTATTCTTATTCTCCAAATCTTACCGCAATGATACAGAATTCCCTTTTCACTGTGAAAACAAAGATATCCTAGAGTGGGATTCCCTTTGTACCCTGATACCATGAAAAAATTGCCGTCTTCAATTTTTATAGTAAACTGACCTCTCTGACCTGGCACAATGTTCCCAGTAGTATCCTAAATACAAAGTACAAATACATTATAACACTGAACAAACATTAAAAAATTGTACTGATGAGACCTAAAAGTCTACACGCCATTATAGCATTTACCGTGCTCTCAAAATACTCAGTAAACCTTAATTTTACTTTTCCTGAACATTTACAAGTGTTCAAAATAAATCACAAAACAATCTTACCTGAAAAGGTGTAAACATGGAGCATATAGCTTTTTTCACCGAAATGTTAAAGGTGACTTCACTTTGTCCGTAAGTTATTTTTCTTTTGAATGAACCCGACCTGGGTTTTAGTGAATTTATAGCTGGCGTTGATAGCTCTTCCTCAGATTCAGATTCTGAGTCTATTCGTTTCAAACCACAACAGCATTAAAAGCATATAACGTTCTATGAGTTAACCTTATTCAAAAAGGGAAAACTTCCCATTACCATATTTGATTTCCGATTTGCACATTGTAAAAGTATTAAGCTGTGGCTGCTTAAAGCCCTGAAATTGTCGAGTTGGTGAAGAGGGTGTACAAATATTTGGCGCAGAAGGTTCCCATAAAAGTAAGTCGGTACTTACACTATTTTAGAGAAAAAAAGTTTTAAATAATAACCTTTCCAAACCAAAGGATACTGCAAGTATAAATTATCATACCGATTATAAAGTTCTTCGAAGAAGTGTTTCGATGGAAGAGATATTTCAACTGAACGCAAATTTAAAACAACTTTAAAAATAGTGGATTTACTAGCTTCTTCAACAAACTCAGCCATTTCCGCCCTATCGCCGGGTATCACACTTTCTTCTGATGCTAAAAATATGATGAAAATGAAAGAAAATTATCAACCATTCAAGACTTAAATATATCAACCATTCATTATAAATGTTTACACAAGATAAATACTAAACTAACGATCTATCTGATCTTCTTCCATTGTACGTGTTTCATGTATTACACGTCTTGAACTAAATGGAGACGCTTCCTTATCCTTTGCATCGAAGAAACCATCAAATTGCTCGTTGTCATCTACAATTTCCACCTCATTGACGTCAGTGGAACACTTCTTTGGATAAACTGACACCGTAATTCTGAAACCATTATGTTATATGCTTATAGTTTGAAACAAAATTATTGTTATAACTTCGGAATGTCTACGATTAAAGTTGTTGACGAGTTATTACAACGATTTATATACTCACCTAGGCCAGTCAAGGCCTTGAGCTCGCATTGAGTTTCCGTCGATTTCCACATCATCAGAAAGCGCAGTGGCAAATAATAAAGGAGTATCAGTTTGTGTTTCCTTAATGAAAAATCATTTCCAAGAGATTTTTTACAGCACATTCCAAACAAAAACTTTCAGAGCATTTGTTAACTATTACACATCAACGTATTATTACCTTGTAGTAAATACAAGCACGGTGACACTGCGCATCTAGGTCCAAATCATCAATGTTTGCGTTAAGAACAGTCGAAAACGTGAGTTCGTTCATTTCCAAAATTAAAGAATCATTTCTCAAATTTCTTTTCCAGTACGGAGTTCTGGAAACATCATCTATAGGTCGCAAGTCAGGTATAGGAAAACTATGATGAGAAAAGTACCCACAATTCAGTTTATATGTTGTTTTCCCTTTTAGTTTTACCAAAAAAGTTATTTAGTTTATGTTTAATAAATTACCGAAAGTTGAGGGAAAATTTTGGGCATGCAACTTTAATAGATACATGACTATTTGATCTGCTCTGATGTGCAGGTTCACTCTAAAGTTTTAAAAATGTACTTGATATAAATTAAAATACATGTCCTAGCTAAAACATAAAATTCGAATTCAAATGATGCATTACCTCTAATCTTAGCTGATCCAAGTGTGATTCGGTGTAACATGACAGTCGTGAATTGATTAAAGAGTTAATTCGATCGCACACCGACATGTCAACTTCCGCCTGACATTCATTGACAATGAATTTCAAAGCAGTTTTTGACGAGCCCCTGTATGATTTATTTTTAAATTCTACTCTGGCTGACTGTGCTACACCTTGATCAAAACTGTTCGGGAATGTGAGAACCTCGATACATTCTGGTGTAGGAGTACCAATAAGGGGTTTTGAATCCCGCAAAGATTCAATTATTTCAAAATAACCAATAGCCACATATCCAGAAAAGACGGATATAAGATCAACCAAATTGATTATTCCTTCCATCTTTAACGGGGCTACGATGACACGATGGTGGTTCCTCGCACAAGCTTCGTTTAGTTTTTTTCTTACGTCGTGGACGTCTTTCTTCCCTTTAACTGACGCACCGAACAAGCCAAGGCGAGAGAAAAATCCTCCCGCTACCTCACGCATTTCTTTAATGGTAGAAGGAAGGGCAGCATCCGTTGATGACAGAGTGATTATGTCTTCATGCAACAGCACCACCGCTAGACTAGCAAACGAAAGACTTATTTTGGTTGTTTGGGTAGAGGGCTGCTCAGAACCAACACCTGAAACCAATTTACAAACATTCTGCGTAGTATAATCTTTCATTTAATGAAACCAGAGCCTTGACAAAGAAGTTTACGATTACCTCCACGTATGCTAACAGAGTGCCCTTGAACAGTTTTGGCAGTTGAAGAGGCGAAACTTTCCGTCATAGACTGTTGCATGGATATGTTCATTGAAGTCATCATAGACGCATTCATGAAGTTAGTACTGGAGGAACTTTGATACATGCATCCTGCATTGTTTCTCAGTGGTAGAAACTCATCATCGCTGTCGTCAGCTATATGGAGATTAGAAATCATTAAACTAAGTTCTGATAATCAATAAAATGAATACCATTCATATTCTACAACTAACATACCAAACACTGGCGATGACCAGCCCCGCTGATGATTAAGACCTGTCAATCCAATCAACCCAGGTTTGAGACCTTCCTGTAGCTCTTCTTCTATTCGTTTAAAATCAAACGTGTCCATCGGCTTTTCCTTGTAAGATTTTCGTCGGAAATCATTGTTACTATATAAGAAAATATGTTACAATTACAATAAAATGTTTGTGGAAATTGTTTATGAACTCTTAACAATTCAAACTCAAATATTCCATTCCATTTTTTTAATCAGAAAAACTTACGCAGACGACGGGTCAGGATTGACAAATTCCTTAACAAGTTCCATTATAATGTGAAATTGAACAGGTGATAAGAAACCAATAAGCGATCCGAAGCTACATTCAACTGTTACTTGTGGTCCACCAATCGAATCATCTTTTTTAATGCTCAGTTTCACTTCATGCCTCCCAGCAATTTTTCCAATAATTAGTAGATTATCTGGAGGAGTCTTTTCCTGTGGGTCAAAATACACCATGTGACTTTTGTTTTAATATGCACAAGAACAAACGTATATCTACAAAGTATTAATAACATACCAGTTCCTCGACGGTAGACCTAAAATTACTTTCATCAGAGTGTCCACAGAACGGATTTAGTTTTATCAAGTCGGTGTACAAAGTCATCCCTTCTATTATAATGCGCTTATGAGAAAAAGCTGTGTCAGACACTTCTCCATCATCATTATTGTTAGAATTTTCATCAGAGTATCGCCACCTAAGAAAGTTTTCATACGAATGCTTTACATAAAACCTAAGTTTCTACAAATAATACACATACATACATTTGCTAGTAAAACACGTGATTATCTTCATACTTACAGTTTGATATGAATTTCCATTGCAATGCCTACGTCTGATCCATTTTTACACTTTTCAACCCTTATAATCGTGTCCCGGAAGCACATTTTAACTCTGGACAATACTGTAATTTAAAAAGTAAGATCAATTAACACACATAGTATTATTACTTTACACACATTTTGCATTAAAGACGTTAAAACTAACTGGCATCAATAGTTTGTGCGCAGTGCTCCAAGCCGGACAAAGGTTCATGGTTAGAAAACTCTGGTTCATCCCCAACATCTTCACTTTTTAAGCATTCCTCTGCAAGCTGCATACTTGACGCCATACTAGTCCACATCGAATCCAACATTGAACTTACCTGTTTGTGTCAAAGCATCAAAACCAAATTTATTATTAGCATGACATTTGACAATATACTTTCATCTATACCAAGTATTTGACAAATTTTATTACCATTCTCAACTCTCTTTTTCGGTTGAATAGTTACATTTAACCCAGTCACCTCAATCTCACAACTGTCATGCATTATAGCTTTCCATGGTATAGAAACGGAAATGCTGTCTAAGTGGCCATCTATGAATTCCAACGGTATCGTGTGCTGCTCAGCAAGTTGATTAAGGGCCTATAAGCAAATTTCCAAACACACATTACAAATTAAAACCAACCCTTTCATCATCCAAAATACATTGTCATATCCTTCTTTTACCTGCGAGTCCAACCCCACATCCGAGACATTTCCAGTGCCATTCAAAACATCAATATTTAACTGGTCCAAAGTCAGCTTCTCCCTAAAGTACTGGCCCAGATATCTTTGAAGTAGATATCTGCAGACCCTCTTTTGAATACTCTCAGTCCACGACGGCCACATTTTCAATCAAGACATACTTATTTAATCTATTCTCTACGATGACTTTCGAACTTCACCTCACTCAGCTAATACTCACGGTTGTCAATTAGTTAGTATCACCACACGCTTCCCAGTTTAATCGCCTTTTTTATATTTTAACCACTTCCAACTTTCTATCCAAAACTCACACAAACGTTTTCCAGACTAGACGCTTTCAAACTACACAACAGCCACAGTCAACAGTTACAAACGACACTAACTAACTAGATCCACAATTAAATTATATTTTGCAAACTAATCACTGGAGTAATCCCACTCTACACCATGATCAATCACAAGAGTGGAAGGGGAGATCTCTGTTACGACCACAAATTTTTTGGAGACCTCTCAAACAAAAGACTGCGTTTTTGTTTTTGTGGCAATGATGATCATCATATTCAGTAAAATGTACCTAAAGATCACATACGCTGTTCACGTTCATAAAGAGATTTTATTACAGCCACACTATTATAAAGGGGTTTCTACGTTGTTTGTAATTTCTGTCCTGCTGATAAAAAAGCACTTTTTTATGTATGTGTTATGCTTATGTGTATTTTACTGAATGAGTAAAGGAATACATGATCAACACAACGAAAACAGCTGGCATCATCATCTCTTCAGCCATGAAGCGTTGAATGGTGTTTTGTTTGCTCTGCTAGATTTGAGTGTATTTTATGTATATTTGATTGCACTAGACAGACTCAAATAGATATGGATGGATACGTACGAGTTTTTGTCTTTGTTTTGTCATTTGGGGATCAGAGGTTTTGTACTGAAACTAATGTTAAAGAGTATTACTGTAGCTGTAATTGGATTTTATCGCACGTGCGAGTATGAAGTTGGGTTGGGTTCAACGTATATGCATTGGTGTTAGTAAAATACATGCTTTTTTAAACAAACAAGCAATAATTGCGAAGCAATCAGAGTGTCAAAGGCTCTCGGTGAAAGGAAGGGAGAAAGGAAAGTGAAAATGATATATGACGGTAAATGAATGAATGAATGAATGACATACATAAAAAATGTTCCCTGTAGATGGTAGAGCAAATGCAGTTTATAATTTGTAATTAAACATGTATGATTCTTTTGGCTGAGGAAATCAGTGCAGTATATCTTTACAGGAAAGGAAGTAGGTAGCCAGCTCAGGCATTAGCTTGCCATTTTCCAGATTCTACTTTCATATGCTCCTTAGTATATCGAACATGAAAGGAAAGGATATTTAAAACCCTAACAAATCTACTTGTGGTTGTTCAAGAGAATTTTTTATTAGAATGCGAAGTAGCAAACCGGATACTGATTTGCATAGCTTTTGCAGACAAAAACTGGACAGTGAATCAATAATGAATGCAATGATGAATTGCAATCTAAATCATAATTGAAAATCAGGAAATAGGGCAATGCAAAATGATTGTACTGAGCAACTAACTGAGTCATGAATGCTTGGACTTGGACTTACAGAAACCTTTCATTGGTTATGTTGAATGTTACGTTGAAGGGTTAACTCTTCAAGATTTTGTGATTGATGATTGCTTGTACACATTTATATAAAATATAAAACGATTTGATGCGTCATTCTCATTTAAATTATTACTGTAAAGCTAATGCAATGCAAAATACTAATTATGATTTATGTACCTATGTACGTTTAATTAAAATATATGTATTGGTTATTGATACGAATTCGATCCGAACAAAGTACAAACGTTCTAAATGCCCAAGGTATAAAATATGCTTTTACTTATAAAGTTGTTGATGAACGTTTTTGTATAATGTAAGCTAACTTCCATTATATACCATGATGCAGTTAGGCTTTGGTGAAGATGATGGGATATGGGATGGGATAATACACAGGCAGACAGAGATATATAATTTTATACCTATAGCTATGGACATACGGAAACTTCAAGATGCATTTTATGCAGAATCAGTAGATAAGAAATAGCTTTTGTACCTTTACATAACATCCATTGTAAGCAAAGCCACTACACCTTTTTTTGTACATGAAGGTATTCTTCTGTTTTTCTCTGAATTGGTAAATAGCATTCACGGTCTTCTCGATCCTGCTGAACTGTACCTTTTCCATAGTACTTCTTCTACAGTCTACACCTACACACAGCTACGCTTGTACACATGCACACAGCATCACCATTGTTTCCCTTTTGCCT
>JAHZNG010000572.1:0-14746 GCA_027744375.1 Orchesellides sinensis
CTCACTCAAAGCTCTAACAATATTATATAAATGGGCGATGCCCTTTTCCCTTCACCAATGAAATCAACTACTATAAACCTACAAATTTTTATGAATTAATCGTAATAAGGATATCTTATCGCCTATTCCCTTTCATTTATATTTCCTAAATTGCAGAACACAACCCTTCACATTTTTTCTTTCCTCCGCTACAGCTTCCTTCCGTTTTCCAATATGAATGTTCCAATCAGCAAAAAAAACAGTTAACAAATTTTCGTCTTTTAGTCTTTCTCATACCCTTTGCCACAAATACTAACATTTTCTCTGACTTTCTCCCTTGTGTGTTGGAGAAAGTGAAAACATCTCTTTTTTTCTGAAGACACGATGCAATGCATGTAGGTATGAAGGATTGCAGAGTGCATGGTACAAATTTACAGATGAATAGATTGTGCTTTTACCCAAGATATCAATACTGATATGTTTATTCTCAAAGGATATACGCACAAGTCCAATCCGTTGTTTTTTTTGTTCTTCATCTTGCAAAAAGAGACTGAGTGAGTGAAATAAATGGGATTGAGAAATGGGGATGGAAGAAAAGGGTAATATGACAGTCACTGTATTTTTCTTCCCGTGGGACCCTCTCCTGACGCAATGGTTTGCTCATGTATTCAGTATACGTATTCCGATCTGATAAGCAATGTATTTATTACTTACCACATAGACACATCGGTCTTGCACCAAGCAATCCAAATAGTACACAGGAAAAAGTAGCTTTTTATCCAACCGAACGAAAAACGAATCCGTTTGTACTCTCCTGTCATTCTTGATATCGGATCCAGGTAAGTAAGTGAGCATACAAAGAGGTAAGTCATACAGCCCTCCTCCCAAATGCTCTTAAGTGACTTGGAGTGAGTGAAACGAGTAAATTGATGCATTGCTTGTAATAATCCTTTGGTGGTGAGGTAATATCATACTCCCACCTCCAACATGCATTATAATGTCATGAAGCCGTAAGGGAAAATTGGAGGTGGATGAAGAAAGAGGAAGCCGTGGATGATATATGTGCTCACTATTACCGTGGCCCACGATAAAAAGGGGTGAAAGTCCTTTATGGATACGCGTGTAATACTTGTTGGTCGACTGCGTAAAGCTGTTTATGTTATTGCTTTTTCAGAATCAAATGTAAGGATAACTACCAACTTTTCCACCTCCACAACATAATTTTTAGCAGGTGAGGTGAACAAACGGAGGTATAAAATGGAAGCTAAATATGACCATGGCATCATGCCACGCACAGTAGTCAGTTGCCAGTGCACCGCAGGGAATCATCCTTTATCAAACCAGAGAAAATCGCTTGTTTCCGAGATAACATTCTTTCTGTGCGTACAATGTATAACTACAGCATAATATTATCCTCATCTGTAATCCAACTACAAAAATAGATTTCCCATGTCTGTAAAAAATGATAAAATACTGGTGGGAGACACGCACAATACAAATAACCACATATAACATTACACATTCCAGTCAACTGTTAAGCCATGTGTGTAACGTGAGCCTCTCTGTGCATATTAAACTTGCAAAATACAACATCAATCAGAGCTTAATGCTTTCACTATATTTTATCTCCTTATAAAATATGCAAATTGCATTAGAAAACCGTTTTCCTCAGATAAGCATCTTAGGCAAATAAACATTAGGCTTTAGGTAAAGGTTTCATTAATAAATTATTTTGTAAATGGTGTACGCACATGTCCTTAAAAAATTCTCTCATCTGGCTCGTGTACAAATAATAGCGGAAATCATTTCCGGTCCTCGTAAAACTACCAGAGCTCAACACAGCATGCCGTACAGGGAGAAAGTTTGGCTAGATTAGAAAGTTAGGAAAAATACATTATTATTAACGCAGCATAACGCAGTAATGATGTTGTTGCTCTCATGTTGTCTGCATGCAAAACAAATGAATTGCATTGTGCTCATGAATTTTTTCTATTTTCTTTAAGCGAACCCGTATAGAGTCTGAGAGAATAATGTAAAAGCGAGCGCAAAGAGCAAAAGAGCATTAATAACCGTGAACTCTTCCATTTATAGCTTTTCTCCATCACGATAATATATTGCATAATAGAAAGTGGAGCCAAGAGCAATTTCAACTTTTTAAAAACAAGACGCATGTAATGCAATACTACTCCTTTTGAAGGTCACGCTTTGGAAATGCGCTTATGTGCAAGGAAAAAAATTAAATTCTGTGATTTGGTTTCCCTCAGGGAAAGCTTACAGCCTCATCCATTGCCTCGAGGAGGGAAATAAAGCTTGTGAAAAAATGGTTGTTGTTAACTAAAGTAATATACGCACAAACACACACGCATGCATTGAAATACACGCAAAAGAAGAAGAGTTTTTTTTGCAGAATCAGCATTTTTTCCTCCCATTCCTATTTCATTTAAGTTAAAGACGTATTTCATTGCAAACTAACTAGTAAAGGATATAAATATGGTAGGCTTCCATGTATACTTGTGTTTTTTTGGCGTCTTGAGTTACGACGCGGCAAGAGAGCAATGTTTTAAAACACAAACTTTATTTGGAGGTGGAATGCATACGGTATATACGTTATAGAGTGGGAGTGTGTGGGTGGATGACATACAAAGTCCAAAGAAAACTGCCTGTGAACAAAACATTACACTACTACTTTGATACACGCACTAAGAAGACTATATAAAGGATGAAGACGGAGGAAAAATAGAGAAATAAAAATAAATGGGTTTGGCAAGGCGGAAGTCAGCTTTTTTTCTTAGTCTCCGCTTGCATTTATCCCCTGGGGTGGATAGAGCATTGGATATCTCATTCCAATTCCTTATTTCTCTCTCTGTCGATGCAGGCAGATAGATAGATACATCTTATTTTCCCCTTGCTACTCCGCCTTTCTTTACGCACCTCTCAAACTCTATATTTTAAGAAAGCATACGAGCTGAGGTTCCAACTGCACTATTTATTTTACAATTTACCTACGCACACACGCACGCACTCACGCATAAAAGGGTGAAAGTAACAGAAATGTCTCTCTGGCTTGTTTTTGGAATCACTTTCATTTCATTTCATGCCTCGTCGTCCACCTTCAAAGGTTACAGTCCTTAAAGAAACGTAAATTAGAGAGGAATGCAGAAAACTAAACAAAAAGAGAGCTTTATATATGTTTTTTACGCACACGCCTATTTCATTACCATGAGCATTACATGATGACATTGAACTCTACTTTCTCTTTTTCTTTCCCAAGGTGGGAAAATGAGACGGCTACAGCCTTGAAAAAGAATTGGTCGCGTGTGCCAGGAGCAATAATGCAACACTGCATTCCTTTCAAAATGAAGACACAAACAAAAACCAGGGGGAAATCAAGATTTTTCAGAGATGGGAAATTGGATGGAATGTGAATAAGCTTCTATTAAATCTCCATTTCTTTCTTTTTCGATAAGAGCTTATCGCATAGCACATTCGTTCGTACCCCTTCAATTATTTTGTATGTATTGTCCTTGTCTCATTGACTTTTGCTAAGGATTATGGATAAATAAATGACAATATGGCTTTCCCTTTCTGTGCAATAAGCATTATCCTTGTATGATAATGATGAGATGGTGGTTGGTGGGGTGGAATTGTGGAATGCCCGCTTATTGTGCAATAATAATGATGAGATAGCATCTTCAGCCCTATCAGAGGACCCCCACACAAATATTTTGCCGTTGGTTGCTTGCTTACTCTTCTTCACTTCCGAGGAATTGTGGAATGCACGCTTATTGTGCAATAATAATGATGAGATAGCATCTTCAGCCCTATCAGAGGACCCCCACACAAATATTTTGCCGTTGGTTGCTTGCTTACTCTTCTTCACTTCCGTTTTCATATTATAAATACACAACGGATGATGATTATGGCTTTCCCTCCGTTTCCTCCGTTATCTTGCAAAGCAAATCTGGAAATTCATTTTTAATCGAGCAATACACATTCCCAGTTTGTCGTTGTGAAAAGAAAAAATCCACATATTTTTCCACACACACGAGCAGACAATTTACTCTGAGCTCCTCCACCCGTCGTCTCGCCATTATTTAAGTGATGATGACTAAAAATAAGTACAATACGGAAAGCAATAGTGGGTAAGAGCATTTAAGAACGAGAAAGATCATGGAAGAGGAAAAAATACATAAAAAAGTGTGTTGATGCAATGGAGTATGTATGCTATTTTAATAGTTGGCACAATGCCTGACAATAGAAAGCGAGCATAAGAGATTGGCTCTATTTTCTCCTCTTGTAAAAAAATCTTGCATTTATATATACATCTCTTCCACCACCACCACTACTGTAATGGTGAAAGCTCAAGCAACGAAGGCCAAGAAGAAAAAGTAAACAATAGATTACTTTTCTTTATAACTGCAGCAGTAGTAATGCTCTTTGGAGTTTTCACTTGGATCAGAAGGACGTTTTTTTTCTTTCTGGAATGGTGAGAGAAAGAGAAAATATATGAAACGAGGAAACGATGATGGCAATGAAGAATCCTGGGTCACGTTCAATTGTCGTAAATAGGCAACCAATTGTTCTCTTATTCTCATCTCCCTCTCTCTCTGTAAAGCAAAGCAAAAAAAATATAAACGTGATGAAGAAGTCTGCTGTAACGAAAGCGTTTACTTCCTGCTTAAGAACATAGCATAAGAGTAAAAGTCAGCTTGGAGATTTTATACATCTTTTGTCCTTTTGTGGAAAAAATGGCAAGGCAAAAGTTTTCACTTTAAAAAAGCACAGTCTTATTTGGTAAATGGTTGGACGATGGTGGATATACATAATTTCTGATGCTCTCATGATAACATAAAATAAGCGGACCAGTTATTCAGCTATACACACATTTGGAGGGACACAGCTGGCCAAGCTATTTACAGCGTCCTTTGCCCTCCGCAATAATAAAAGTACAAAAAATGAGCCGGTTATTTTTGCAATTTGATATGTTACAAAGGAATGAAAAGTAAGAATTTAGGTATAAGTAATATGGGGAAAGTCATGTATAGAATGCGGGAATGGCATTCCAATTATATTCTCGTGATGGAATCCACAGCTGGGTTTTATACATCTATAAGCATAGGTATATATGTCTCTTTTGTGTAGTCGACGTGATAATGGCAGTGGTTGGTGAAAGTGAGGTGGTGGCTATTGAGAATTTTGTGTTTAGCTTAGTTTATGACAGGCTGTTGACTTTGTGCGTGAATGGGTTGACAAGCTCAAACGGTTGTAGTAGTGGAAAATATACATAACACCGGAAGCTTAACAATAAGCTAGTTAAAGGGCACAATAATATATATTTAGCTTCCTTTATACTTCAAAAACGTGGATCTATTGTTAAGTTGATTGGGAAAGGATAAAAATGAAAATTGAATGACGCCATTATGGCAGTTTTCGTTGTGCGTGATGCGTCGCATCCAAGTATAGTGGGTCTATTGTTAAGTTGATTGGGAAAGGATAAAAATGAAAATTGAATGACGCCATTATGGCAGTTTTCGTTGTGCGTGATGCGTCGCATCCAAGTATATTTTACAATAGAGGTATTTATTATTACGCTAAAAATAAATTAAATGGTAAAACTGCAATCATTATCTAGCCCACATACGCGCCAGCTTTGGTATGGATCCAAGATATCACAGTCTCCACTTCGAATCCATGCCCCGTCATGAGCACTAACAACGCGAAGGCAGCGACCACTGACCAAATGAACAATCTGGTATTGGTCTATTGTTCCATCCATCCTGCGAAACGTCCATGACTGGAATGCATTTAAGGGGTCGCATTTGGATACTTCTAGGGTGTTGTAATAGTCACGGCCGGCAAATGGACAGTGGTCAATAGAGCCAGCGTAGCCCATCATCATGTAGCCGTTGTCTACTCCTTTGACTAGTGTGAACATTTGTTGTTCTAGTCCAGCGATACTAATAAAAAAGATAATATACTTAAGCTGATAATGTAAACTTAGATTTCAATTGCTACGAGTTCTTACTTTTTAATATCATTGCATTCCCAAAGAACAACTCGAGTTCCGTATCTTCCCAGTCTGTCTGGATTCTCGATAATCAGGCATTTTCCAGACGGTACATGTCGAATAAGCTTCACCTTGTCTAGAGTCGTCTCCTTATAACTATGACCCAATGAGTTTACCGAGTGAATATTGTTATTTACCACGGGTGAACTACATTTCACATAGGAAACGATGGTCAACAACGTTATAATTGCTATGCTCCTTACACAACCAACCTTTCCCATCATACCCCAAGAAAATCGTCTTTCAATCTAAAGTTTACTTATAATATTATTTGATTACTTGACTTCAAAAAAAAATATGAAAACTGTTAAAAAGTTGCATGGAAAACTTGCCCAGGTCTAAATGACCAACTGACAGGATGTGACTAATGAGACGCCATATAAATTACCTGATTAACCTAGATCTCCTGAAAATACGGTAACATTGTTGTTTTTTTGGGTGTGACGGATAATAATAATAAAACATCTACATTGTATCGGAATCAATGCATAATGCATAGCACATGCAGTGCATAAAGATGAGATTCGGATTATATGCATACATATATGCATGTTTAGGTGAACAATGGAAACCTTGAGGTATTTTTGCACCTCATCTTCATTCATCGATTCCGTTAGCCCATATCATTATCCAGTGTCACCTTTTCTTTAACGACACAACCAACAGTCAAATCTGCAACAAAGTAATCAATTCAATTCAACAGCTTAGCCATTTGTGACTGTTAGTAACTTGGACAGAAATCCATTTTACTAAGCCAGTGTAACTAAAATAGCTCGCATTGCATGTAAATCACCTGAATATTAGTCTGACCTGCTTACCCTACCAAAACATACCTGATGCTGTAGTTAAAATGCAAATGAATAGGGCATGTATATAAATCTTTTTAAACTTTTTGAAAATTAAATCATATACCAAACATAATGTGTGTTCTAAAAATGGAATTGAATGCGTTTGAGTCAACAAATCAACAGCCTGCCACATATAAACATATAATAAATAAAAATTAAGTAATAGAAACAACAAGCAAGTAATAATGGTTATCAGCCAAGCTATTTTTAAAAGTTGACACATGATAATAAATTTTCTTTTATCTCAACGACCAAGTTTGGGAACAGAGAATTAGAGCAATAGTAATTTGAGCAAAGTTTTCTGACGTCCAAGATAAAAGATAATGTGAAGTTTTGTTGTAATTAAGTCAATGAGATGACGAAGCGTACTATGCAATTGTTTGGTTGATATGAAATGAGTATGAGGAAGTGGAACTGCTAAGATTGACCATAATATTATTTGGCAAATACATATGATATACAAATATCCTATAGAATTTGATACAAGCACGTATTAAAATGTACCTCTATTTAAACAATTCATTCTGTTTCTTATTGTTCATATTCCCACTGGCTATATTTTTTCTACCTCAAGTTCTAACAATGATCTTAGTACGCGTACATGGTATAAACATAAACCTTGTCGTAAGTCTACAAGGAAAATGATTGTGGTACATTATGAGTTCATGGTCATAATAAGCACCACATATGAACAGTTAGTTAGAATCCCAATATAGAATATTACGTAGTCTATACTGAACAAATGGATATATGTATAAAACATAATGAAACAAGTAAACTGGAATTATATATTTAATGGAAGGTGAGAAGAGACCAATCGTAAAATTCCTCATTTATTTAAATGACCAGACTAGGCTTAATACATATTCCATAGGGAAACAAAAGATGCTATTGATTACCAAATTTTCGTTTATGAATATACTCATAAAATATATATTCTTTTATGCATGTGCTTTATATGTACATTATACATATGTATATGTCTCCCATACCATACACATTATATTTGCATTTCCATACCTAAGAACATACCTGGCCACTCATCATTTCAAATGTTTCGAGGCATATTATGTGGAGTCGCATGCACGAGGAAATTATTAGTAAACCCTGCCTACATAGCAATTAAGTTGAAAGGTCGTGATAAAAAAGTAAACACACTATCTCCCCTGAAATCTAGTTTGCTCATAATATTATTAATGTATAAACTTTTATTTAAACGTTTCAGTTTCAGATATTGTGTTACAATCTGGAATGTGTATAAATCATCAAGACCATGTTCTGTGTGAGCCACAAAGAAAAAATATAAAATGCCACAGCTATCGCTTGGCTAACCTCAATTTTCACGAAATAAATCAAGCACCAGTCTAATTTATGATACCTAATTGACTATCGTGTTCCGGAAATTGTACTATTTTATTGTAACTGGTACCAAGCAAGCTTACCTATGCATAATATTTATGTAAATGCCTATGTAGGCAATATAAAAATGTTATGCTATACTTCATTATACATGAAAGCATTTTTACATTCACAAGAAAGGTTTTTGTGATTCGTGTACGTAAATATTCAAGTCTAGAACATAATAGAATAGATTTGAAACTACTATTTTTAAACATATGACTTAATTGTTGCGATTGAATCGTAACTTCTGGTAGAATTATGGAAGGGTTTGATTTTGATTTGTGTTGGCAAAATGCTTACATTAATCTTTACTTTACTTCTAATGAATCTTTCTTGCTCGTTTTCGGCTCGTTCCATGGTTGAACCTTGGTAGAACAGAAAATCACAAAAAATAGATTTCCAACGATGTCTGCAATGACGGGGATGAGAAATACGTAATGCCATCCAGCTATCGTGGGCTAAAAATTCAGTTGATCAAGTTCATACATTACCATAAAATCAATCAACATCTACATTTCATATTATGTAAGCACAAGGATTTTATTGTATTTTCAGAGCTACTTAATACCTCATTATGCAGTATGACTCCAGCAACAAAGGGAGCCAAAAAGCCAGCAATGTTGCTGACGCCATTTATCATGCCTTCAAGCACTCCAGCGTAATTAGGAGATAAGTCCATTGGGTTAATCACCATCCCGCCGTACACGGCTCCATTTAACATGCCAGCCAGCATATAACATACAATGGCTATGGGGCGGTTGCAGTCGGCAAGAATTAGTGATAAGTAGGCTGCTGCAGTTCCTACCTGGCCTATCGTATTGCAGACTCTTCTTGAAGTGCCGATGGAAATAATTTTCTTGGATATGAGGTAGTCTGAGAATCTTATCACCGCGTTACAAAATATTACTTGGGCGATATACGGGGTGGCTGCAATGTATGCATTCTATAATAGGTAAATACAAACAACGACATGGAAAAATACAGCAATTAATTAAAGAATACGCCAAGGAATAACGTTTGAAGCGATAGGAAAGTTTTGTCTTAATATCGTTTATAACCGAATGAATGTCGAAATGAAGCACGGAATGGAGATACTTGGGCCCCTCAGCTTTGAGCGTGTTGTGACCCCAGGTATTTGCGAAATGTGTGATGAATATCGCCAAAAATGGTACAGAGCAAAATATACTTTTCCAAGGAATGTCAAAAAATCCTAATGGCTTCTCATTGGAAGACTCCTTGTTGTCCTCAAAAAAATTAAGTTCAGTCTGGGATATAGTTGGGTGTTCCTGTGGGCTTGAAAACACAAGTAATGACCAACACACGAACCAAACAATGGTTAAAATCCCGGGTACGTAAAACACTGCTGGCCAACCAAAGGCTGAAATGAGGTGGCCGGAGATTATCATCGTCATTGATGTTCCGAATGCCATTCCACTAAAGCAGAGTGTACTCAGGCTTGCTCGGTCGTTTGGTGTGGTCCATTTTGCAAGAAGAACAGTGAATGCCGGAAAGATGAAACCCTGTTTGATTTAAACATATTTGCTCAGAAGTATACCTTTATGTAAAGGTTTGAACAATACTCCCGAACACTACCTCACTAAGACCTTGAAGAATTCTGACTACTAAGACCAAATCTTTTCCACCAATGACTGCAGCCCATGGCAAGATTAAACTGAGTATGCCAGTGAACAGTAATCCAAAGCCAATCACCCATGATCTTTTTCATTCCACTTAAATAGAATAACGTCACTGTTGTGAGGGCTGTCAGCAAGAAATGAATTATTTGAATCAGCATCCACTTCCACTAAATTCGGACAAATCCCGTTATTGTGCCCTTGATGATTAATAAAACTAATGTTATTCTGCTTAGTTCCGGTTTCTTGATGAAGGCTAGAGTGGTTAACCATTGCCACGATGCCAATCGAAAGATTAAATCTGAGAGAATACATCAATGCAGTTCCACAAAATCCGACAACGGCAAGTGTATACCGCTTTTGCCATTCTTTCAGATTACAGAACACCAAGCAATTTTTACATATTTATTTTAGATTGTAAACAAGATAAAATCTTTAAAAAATTCTTAATACCTGACTTAAAAATAGTTTTCATTTTGGCAGCTATACAAAAACTTGACGATTTATATGCAACTTGTGAATCAACAGAACACAAAAATACTACCTCTCCATTTCTAGGTCTACAGTTATTTGCTTTAAACACTTATTTTACAGTAAGTAATAATGTGGTGAGTGGTGACAGAGACAGAAGTGAGCGAGGAAAGAATGTATGTAATTATTAACACAAAGGTTGATATTGTGTGCTAACTTAAAATTATCACCTATAATTAGTGTTATCATCACCATTAATAGTATTGATATTGATGGATTACTTCAAGAAGAATGATTTTCCATTTATTTAATACATGAATTCAACTTGTTTAATGTTCATAAAGTTTACACTTACATTTTAACACTAGTCAATAACAAATACTCAAAAGTAAAGATAATTTTTGTTGGATTAAAATCAATTTTGGAACAAAAAATACTATCACGAGTAAAAATCGAAGGTAAGAAATTACAGTAAATACACTTATAATTTTCAAAAGTTTACAATAAAAAACGTAACACAGATCTATTGAGTTGATAGGATAGGGCTCTTTGGACCACCAATTTTATTCTTGAAGAAGCGTCTTGCAGGTTTTTCAGCCGTAGCAGCGTCTTCGCCGGCATCTTCCTGCAATAAATTATTTAGAAGTAGGCCTAGTAGAATACATTTCCTTTAATATTTTGCTGAAATACACTTGGTCACTTACATCCATCATGCCGTCATCAGTTTTTGCGTCCTTCTTTGTCTCTGACAACCTCATTCGCTTTACTGGTGCAGCTTCCTAAACAAAATTCACGAATTATATCTTACAAATCTAAATGTTAAGTACCGTGTATATCTAATCATTTATAAATGCACGTACCGTTTGCTTTTTCGGGTTATAAGTTTCCCCAGAAGACGTTTCGGTGTCAGAACATGAACTGATATTAAAGTCAGTAATGGTAGTTGCCCCAAATGAAACGTTCTTGTTGTTGACGCTATCATCTTTTGCTCGCTTGAGTATTCCACGAGACTGCGACTGGGCTGATTCAGTTCTACTTGGAGTTGACGAACCGGTATTGCGGGAACGGCCAGGTACTAAGAAGGCATTTTTGCCGTAGGTTTTTGGTGTTTCTGACTTCTCTGGACAACTGGATACTGGTGTGCCTGGAATCTTGGCTCTTGTCCTATTCGATTCCTTAGAAGGAAGCACAACAGGTCGAACTCCTGCCTCTTCGACTAATTTAGAGATGGCTTGCTTCTGATCCTGGTATCTATTAAACAAGGCTTTAAGCTCCCCTTTGCAATGCTGGTAATCAGCAGTCTATAAAGGGATTGTTGTAAAAATGATTTAATTTCGAACCTAAGTAAACTATTTACATCAAGTTTAAATAAATTTCCAATCAAATATTACCAATCTATCCATTTCTTCATTGTGATTTCCGATAAGCTCCTCTTTCTCCTTGACATAGCTGGATTGCGTTTCTGCTAGCAAGGTTTTAGTTTCATCACGCTCTTGTAAGACTTCATCATATTTGGTTTGAACTTGACTTAGGGTAGTCTGAAGTGTTTCGCATTCCTGTTTGATTCGATCGATTTCTTCATTGGAGAGCTGCAACTTCTGTGCCTATTATAGTAATTAAAATTTACAAATTAATTTACGGCAACTCTGAAAAACTTTGTAAGCGTTATCTTAATAGAGTACCAAAGTACTCATTAGTGGCTTTTCGTAATCTATTGTCTATTACCAGGTTATCAACAGCTTGATCGTGTTCTTTCAACAATGTCGCCTTCTCTTCAGCAGAGACGCGTGCTGCTTCTTCCATCGAGATCTTGGTCTCACTTAGCTCCTTAGCTAGTAAATCGCAGTTAGTTTTTAACTCCTCAAAAGCCCCCTTAAGCTTATCATGTTCCTTCTTTTCACACTGAGTCTCCTCTTGGCACGCTTGCAACTCCTTTGTCTAACAATCAACACATTTTCAAGATTAATATTACCTTTTCTTCTAATCAAATGACTGACATCTGTACAGCTTGGCAATTTTAGTTGTTTACCAATTTATCAACAATATTCTTGTGATCGTTCGTCAACGTCAATTTCTCATCTGCATAGCTAGCTGAATTCTGTTCCATCAGTTTTTTGGCTGCTTCCAGTTCTTTCAAAGCATTGTCAAATCTGATCTGTAAGTCGTCAAGACTAGTCTGAAGAGATTCACGTTCCATTTTCTCACGTTGATGCTCCTCCTGGCAGGCTTGAAACTCAGTAGACTAAATAAAAAATATTAAAAAGTCTATAATTTTAACAAAATTAATTCTTAAAAAATCCGGCACCAAACCAACAGTATCTAAAGTAGCTAACCAGTTTATCTATAGCAGTCTTGTGACTGTCGGCCAAATACAATTTCTCTTCTGCGTGGCTTGACGAATTTCGCACCATTAGTTCTTTAGTTGCTTCCAGTTCCTTGAAAGTAATGTCAAATCTGATCTGCAACTCATTGAGNAGCAGTCTTGTGACTGTCGGCCAAATACAATTTCTCTTCTGCGTGGCTTGACGAATTTCGCACCATTAGTTCTTTAGTTGCTTCCAGTTCCTTGAAAGTAATGTCAAATCTGATCTGCAACTCATTGAGGGTAGCCCGGAGAAAATCGTTTTCGATTTTTTCACGGGACAAGTCATCCGTCTAGTTAAAAAATATTCAGGGTTAATTTTAGAAGCTGGTCTTGTGACTATCGTTTAACAAATACGGAGCATCTTGGCCTGATCATAAACTGCTTACCAATTTTTCTATAGCACTTTTATGGTTGTTTACCAACATCAATTTCTCTTCTGCGTAGTTCGTTGAATTCTGCTCCATTAGAGTCTTGGTTGACTCAAGTTCCTTCAGGGTGGTGTCCAATTTGATCTGCAACTCGTTGCGACTAGCTTGAAGAGATTCTTGTTCCATTTTCACTCTCTGGATATCATCGTTAGCTCCCCGCAATTTCTGCTCCTAATTATATAACATGGAATACGGGTACAAGTTAATATATTACATTCATTTTTAAATGTAACGTCCAAAATAAAAATGATGATCACTTACACAACACAACTAAATGATCCTTACCAGTTCATCGATTGAAAGCTTATGACTCCTGAGCATCAAAGCTTTCTCTTCAGCAAATTCACATGATGATTTCTCCATTAAGGCCTTGGCGTCCTTCAGCTCTTGCAGTTGTACGTCATAGTTTCGCTGTAAAGCGGTTAAGGTCAACTGGAGGGCTTCGTTCTTCTTTGCAGTCTCATCGATCCAGTTCAAGAGTTGGAGTTGACGAAATTTCAGGCAGTACAGGAACTCTTCATGGGCTTCATAGCGATTGAAAATGTCTTGTTCAACCTTTTCAAATCCTTCCACGGTTTCTGAAATAATTTCTTGCTTACGCTCCACACTAGCGATCCTATTATAAAATTAAACATTTTAATAAATTAATTATGACTATGACTGACGGATTATACCACATCCCTGTCTCTAGTTTTAAATTAAAAAGCAAATCAAGTCTCATCTGTACTTACAATGCATCCAGTCCAATACGAGTCTTTTCATTTTCCTCATGAAGACTGACAAGCCTCTTGTTCTCAGCCAATACATCCTGATGTTCGAGATTCAGCTTCTGAAAACTCTCCTGCGCCAGAGACATCTGCTTATTAAGACCTTCGATGGTTTGCTCGTACATCAACTTCTCCTTGCTGAAATTCCTTATCGCCTGCTCCAAAGTCTGATAAGCTTCGTTGAAGGATGCACGGTGCGTCTGGGGGACTGCTGATGTTGACGCCGGAGCTGACGCCATCTTAACTAATTTGCACAAAAGAGATAATTTACAACGATTAGTCAAATGACCGATCTAATGACTTCTCACTGTTCGAAAACCTTACACACATAAAATTATACTAACTGTCTTCATTATAATCAATTAACTCACTAACTATACTCACCTGAATAGCTGAAGCAGAGCGCGTATGATTTACGGGTTCAGAACAAACTAATAAAACTAATTATAACTCACTTGTTCACTAACTACAATTTAATCACAAATAAACATTTACGGAACAAAAGGGAATAAACTAACTGGGAATTTTAATTACACCTATTCACCTTCAGACTCCGCGACTCCGCGTTGAGAACCAAATCAACATCAACTGAAAACAGAACTGATTATAAAAATATGCAAAGCACCCCAAAACAAAACAAAGCATGTAAACAAAAACAAAGAATAGCCTACCTGTCAAAACTAAAACCAAAGGAAAATCATTGCTCCTTTTCACGATCACCATGAAAACTCCGCGAAATCCGCAAGCTTCCAGAGTTTGCGAACAATTTATTTCATCTTATATCTT
>JAHZNG010000574.1:0-14514 GCA_027744375.1 Orchesellides sinensis
AGAGCCCTTCTTCAGAGGAGTGGATCGGCCAGTACGTATGATAATGTTCCTCCTGGCACTGTAATTGATAGTGCTATCACATTGCCTGAAAGGTATTACCTAGTTGGCAAGTAAAATTATTCTTCGTGTCGATTTGATTTTTGTTAGTTAGTAACGTCATATTTTTGATTTGGTCTTAGGTATTTGACGGGAATAGCTCTCAACAACGAAGCTCCAGTCGAGCTTGCTAATAGCTTGTGGTATTTATAAGAAGGACTAATAGTGTAGATTTTGTTTGTTACGGATATATAATCTAGCTGTCTGTATTTAAAGTTGGAGTAAAGGAGGTACGTAAATTAAAGGAGGGTTAGATTTGCTGTTGAAATTATGTATAGATTTTGTTAAATTGTAATAACTGATATGCTTTTTGAATGCGAATATGTGAAGTAAGTATGTAGCGGAAGATTTATATTAACCCAAATTATGTTAGCTTTTCTGAAAGAAGTGCAAAAGTAGTTATGATAAAAAACGATGATAGTTTTGTTAAATTAATTGAAATAGAAAGTTACCGCCTAGAATACTTTCACAGATTTTGCTGATACGATGTATCGTTTCGTAACATTTGTATTGAAAGTTGTTGAGTTTTTAGTCTTTTTCATATGTACATATTTCATAATTAAGTGATTCAGATATTAATAAAATAATAATTTATGAATTTTTTTGCGTTTTCTAAGTCTGTTCATTATTCCATTTTATTGGTTATAATTTATGGTAACTAGAACTAGTTTTAGTTACAACTCTACTAATTGTACCGTAATATGAAATAAGCATTGTAATTGTTACGTAGATGCATTTAGTACGATATGAGTTTAGTTCAAGGTACCATCATGTCCTAAGTTTTTCCTCGAGTCTGCACAGTCCACTATTAATGCATTACACAATTAGAAGACTGATCAATCAAAGAAGAAGAACGAGAAAACCTTTATCTGTTAGACTACATACTAAATTTATGTATCTTAATGAGAGTTTATCTATATTATATATCCGACTGAATTATTATGTACATCAAGTACATTCTTGGAATCTAGCTGGCTAAGACTAGTCTCGTAGATGATGACCTCGATTCATTTAAAAAAGTGTTTTATCCGGTCGATAAATTTCTCTATAATCTCATTTCATCAAATCCAATACTTATGACAGGAAGTATGAGGACTTTTCTCTATTTATTCTATCCACCTACATAAAATGCTATATAATATACTTATTCTTGGCATTCCTGATGGTATTCGTAAAAGACAAAAAATACTATTAGATTGCAAGTTTATTTTATAAATAGGCCATCGCAGCCATCATACAAGTATTCAACGTGATTTCAATAGAGCATAGCACTTTATTCCTCCTTTCAGTCCAATAATATGCTGCACGAACGGGAAGTTTAAGATGACTTTCAGCTAAGCATATAAAAGAAAGATTTGATATTACGTTTATTCATACTATATACTATGAACTCATCCCTGCTACTACTAATGACCATGTGCTTTACTTTTTCGGGATTGTAGCCAGCTTTCATTTCAGATTTGTCTATAAAGATTAACATTCTACTTCTCACCATCTCCGTAAATGTGACCTACTGACTCACTGCTCCTGTGTACTCATAAATATGCAATCTGAAATCTCTTAGAGATGGTTTGGTTTTGGTTGCTTGTTTCAGAACTTTACTAGCTGAACCATGCATATAGCTATAGCATATTATAAATCTGTGTAGCATTTCCAAAAATTAAGTATGCAAGAGTACTATATGAGACTGTTCCGTTTTGGAAAGCAGGAGCACGTTTTTTCTACATCTCTTTTGCTTCTGCACCTAACCAAGAAGCGTAGTTTCATTTTTTCTTTCTTTTTTTATTCTCCTAAAACCAATATTTGATTATAGTTAATGGCAAGTGGCTGCGCTATGTAGAAATTCATGAGAGCACGGAGAGAAGTACGCTTTGTTCAGTCAAAAGAAAGGACGCTTTTAGCAATATTAAATTTCCTGCAGTGAAGCATAATATGTGTACGCTTTGAGGAATCACTTACAAAAGGCGTTGTTCCATATTGCTTCGGTTATCACCAATGTTATCTACCACCAACGAAAATACTATATGCCTACCTACATGCAATCGGTCTCTGGTTAAAGGTAATTGGGTAATACTGAAAAAATTGTTTTCAACGTCCTTCATTTTCTATCTACGAGTGAGCTGAGCCAAAATTAGGAACAACAGTAGAAAGTCGTCATATATTGATGAGCAAATTGGAATACTTATATCATCATGTCATTTGTAAAGCTAAGCGTGATAGACAGCAAATGTGAATTGGAATGTTGGAAAAGGTTCTAATGGCTATTTTCCTTTCATTCTAATGAGAACATTGGATTGAGCATTTTGGTGAAGGTGGAGGAGAAATGAGGAAGTTACATTTTGTGTAGGTAGATTAAGCACACCGTGATTTCTCCTTGCACTTGTCTCCTCATCTCCTTCAGTTTCATCCTTGCCTTCTTGTTGGATACACTGCATGTGTGCTTCTTGTAATGTTATATGTCAACTTTTATGTGTAGTTTACCTTGACTGTATAACTGTAAATTCGGTGACTTAACCTGCTGTCCAAAATTTCTAATCATCACTTGCCAAAACTTCGGGTTTTGAAGTGAACGTATGCAAGACATATACAAGCGTTTGGCCTTGAAACGGTCTTGAAAAAATCACATTTTGAACATTTGCAATCAACTGTCTGTTCTAGTTTGCGGAATATACGGAATTGTCTGTGTCTCACTATGTATGAATCCATGCAAACTTTCTTTCATAACTGATCTTGTGTTCGTATGCAAAGAATCTCAGGACTCAGAACAGTAATTTAATACATTTGTATTGTGTATTTGTGCATACTGAAAGAATCTCTGAAGCAAAAGAAAATTCTTAATATTTATTATTGTTTTATGTAAGTTAAAAGCGTTGTATTCTGAACAAGTGTTTTAGTCTGTTCTCTGTGCTCAAAGAGTGATTATATAATATATTTGTACTCATCATAATGTGCATCGCAAATTTTTGTTCTTCGAACGAAAACTAGAATATTGTAATTTGTTCTTTAAATAATTAACAGCCACATTAATAGTATTGTTAAAATGGATGTAATTGACGTATTGGGTAAGTTTTGATCGTAAAAAATCAGCAATTTATAGCTTACATTTTCATTAGACATTTTTGGCTTGACTTGGGGCAGAATGAGAATTGCCATTTAAACAACATCTAAAACACTTTTTAGTTATTCTCACGCTATAAAAAGTATTAAATATCAATAAATGTTAACAAATCTCACTTTTATCACATTCTTATATACAATATACATGAATACAAATGCACCTACATAATATATAAATTTATTGTTGGTTTTGGCACAAAGTCTCGTTACAGAGATGCTCCTCACAGTGACAAGTTTTATTTTTAGGTGAGATCTTGGCAGATATAGAGAAACAATCTGCAGACGCATCATCCTCCACCCCGTCATCATCATCCGCACTAAATAGGCCATCAAAACAATCAATAAATCCCAACGGGACTAATTCAATTACACAACAACAGACATCATCATCACAGCAAAAATCAGTTCGTTTCACAAACTCATCGTCCTCCACCTCGTCTTCGGATCAAATCAAATCATCAACTTCTGCTACAATGCCAACCAATAAATTACTTCAGCAACCTCATCTTCATGAGCAGCCATTACATATCTCGATAGATACGCTGCAAGTGCCAGGGGATAGGTCGTTTCTTCACTCACCAGATCCTGACATTTTGGCCCCAAATGGCCCGATGCTGAGAACACCGTCACCAGGTCCAAAATCCCCAAGAGTGCTAAGTAGGCCATCACCAACAACGGCAACCGATGCCGTCCCAGTTTTCTCAATTAATGATGACAATGAAGATTGGAACTTTCAGAGCTATCACTTGGACTACAAGTATACTCCGCCGCCAATTAAGGGGCCTTGTTGCGTTTGCGGGGATGGGATCATGGGAGCGGTACAATAAACATCCTATATGTAGTCGTTTTTAGATAAGCTCGTATCATAATCATATTTAGCTTAAGCGAATGCTTCTATATTTCAGATGGTCACAGCTTTGGACAAAATGTGGCATCCTGGTAATATGCGCTATATATTGTCAAATGACACAATTTTGGCTTTTTTATTAAGCTTTGCTTCATTTTTTATCTTGTGGCAGAACACTTTTGCTGTGTTCATTGTGGCAAAGAGCTGAGAAGTCCGGGTTACACGGAACATGATGGGAAGCCGTATTGCAAGGCTTGCCATAATATGCTTTTCTTGCCCCCTTGTGCCGGATGTAACAAGGATATTCAAGGGGTACATTAAATTAGACTTTTTTCACGAACTTTTGATATGTTGGAAGGGTTTACTTAATATATTTTTAAAATCAAATTGCTTATCATCGTATGTAGAATTATATACAGCCCATGGGCAAAGTCTGGCATCCAGACTGCTTCCGTTGTACAAAATGCTCCAAAGTACTCAGTCCTGATAACTACTTTGAAAAGAGTGGGAAGCCTTATTGTGAGGACGATTTTCATGACCTTTTCTCACCCAAATGTCACGGGTGCAAGAAACCCATCAAGGATGTAAAAATACTATGCTTTATTTCATACACATATATTTATACCTATGTAGTTTTGTATGCTTGACCTTGAACTTTATGTTTGTAACGTTATACATAATGAGGTAATGATGACATTTTTCTCATTTATACATATATCAACCACGATGCGGAGATAGGATCGCAAAGTGACAGCTCTTGGAGGTAAGAATTGGCATCCTAGCTGCTTCAAGTGTTGTAAATGTCATGGAGTGCTGAGCCCAACTAACTTCAAGGAGAAAGATGGAAAACTGTATTGCGAGAAGGATTTTAATGATTTGTTCATGCCCAAGTGTGCCTCTTGTAATACGCCTATTACACAGGTGAAAAGCTAAGAATGGAGATAATGATCTGGGATGATGATAGTCCGAACACCTAATAATTTCCATGATATTTTGGATACCTGACAGAAACCAACGAATGCAATGGGTAAAACATGGCATCCCAAATGCTTCACTTGTACCGAGTGTCGGAAGCAGCTTGCACCAGATAATTTCCTGGAGAAGAATGGCAAGCCTTATTGTGAGGATGACTTTCATAAACTCTTCTCACCCAAATGTGCTGGATGCACGAAGCCTATAAAAGATGTACGTGGTGGGACTGGGAATCATAATATAATGGCTAAAAATGATAATTGGATCATGATGGAATTATATGTGGATTTCACGAAAATGACTTCATAGAAATAGTTTAATATATGCCTTACAAAATTGAATTGCTTTGTTTTAAGCCGAAGAAAGCAGTAACAGCCCAAGGGAAACAATGGCATCCTGAGCACTTCTGCTGCACAGAATGTGGTAAGCAGTTGGATCCAAACAAGTTTTGGGAGAAGGATGGCCGACCTTATTGTGAAGATGACTTTCACAAGTTGTTCTCACCCAGATGTGCTGGATGTCACCAGCCGATAAAAGATGTAAAAACTATATATTGGACAGAATATTAAGTCATATTTAAGAAAATCATATGTAATTTCACTATATAACTTGCATTATGTCTATAGAAATACATCATTGCAATGGGACAGCATTGGCATCCAGGTAAAATCATAAAAATGTATCATCTGAGTAGTTTGATTATTAGGCAGGCTCTTGAACTTGATTTCAATATTTGGTTTCATCAGAGCACTTTACTTGCCACCAATGTGGAAAGCAGCTTCGTGAAAATGAATTTTACGAGAAGGATGGAAAAGTTTACTGTGTGGATGACTTCTTGAACTTGTTTGCACCTAAATGTAGGCAATGTCGAGCTCCGATTACGGATGAATACTGCTTGGTGGCCTTGGACGGAGATTGGCATGCAGATTGTTTCAGATGTCGGGTATGAGATAAGAGAACCAATTATAATTTCATTCTTGGACAAACCTTATTTATATGAATTTGATTGATATTTTTCCAGGATTGCCATTGTCTATTGGAAGACCGCAACTTTTTCGAAATCAACGGCGACCCCTATTGTGAACAACATTTTCATGCTCGCCAATGTCCTGACTGTATTCGTATTCGAAGGGCACAAAACCGTTACTTTGGAATTCCAGAGGATACACCAATGCAGCCTAAAAAGTGGGCGTCTCAAGTTTCCCTGAAATCTCTTGACTTCAATCAAAGGCCACTATCACAAATCTCTCAGTTTTCCAACACATCAATATATGACCAGCAAATTGGAAGGGCTACTCCAAGCCAGTCGGCGAGATCATCTTATATTATCCCGATTGAAAGGGAAGGGGCTTCCAGTTCTGCTTCGAATCATAGGGACATGTATCATTCTCATGATCATAACGGGGTAATGTGTTTGCATGACCATGCTTCTGCTATAGAGGATGAAATTATAAGGTCCAGTGTGACATCCTCACACTCTCAAAACTTGCAAGAACAAAAGTCTAGAGTGGCTGCATTGGGGGGTAAATCTTCGGGGTGGAAGAAGTCTCAGGACAATTTGCAATTTATTGCTAAAAATGAAAGTCCTTATGTTTACAATCAGCCAGGAAAGTTTCCTGTGTTGGAACCTGGAAAGCACATTCGATTCGAGGAGGTTGTAACCAAAAAGGAGTATGAGGCAGTTACAAAACATTATTGAAGAAGATGCAACTTAATTTAGTTAGTTTTAAGTTATAAAAATTATGAACATATTATGCCAACTAGTTCCTTTGCCTTTTGAAGCTTGAAACGAAAGTCACAACTACTATAAATTATATCTTGTAGCAAACTCATTCTATATACTTAGGTTACGGTTACATGCATTTAACTATTTCGCTTGATTTAACCCTATTTATGGGTGGCCCATATATTTACGCTATAATAAAGACTTCTTTGTGTTCACCAATTACTATTAAATACAAATAAATTCTGCATTTTTCGTTATCGGGTTTATTTCATGAAATGTTTAAATATGCGCTTTACGAAACAAAACAATTTCAAAATCTTGATAAAACATTACAAGTCAAAATATAATTTTATCGATTCAACTAATACATAAAACAACAGATTAAACTTAAATATCTTATTTTCAACCAGAAAGATGCAGTTGAATCGCACCTTTCTGTGCATTGACCACTTGACTCACGTCAGATTTCGCTCCTCTTGAAGTACTAACAAATACTGAGGAAGATGTAGTCTTAGTTTCGGCTGATGGGGTTTCTACCTCCATTGGTGTTGGTCCATTTCCCGATTGAGCTTGTTTTGCTTTTTCTGCCCGTTCTAGTTTCCTTTCGGCCATAGACTTCTTCAAACCCTTCATATTTCTTGTAGGAAGATTTCTAAGATTTTGTTTAGGAATGTGTACACGACCGAGTGTAGAGCCAAAGACATCCTTTGAAATATTCTTTTTCTTCTTGGGCTGTAACGAAGAAGGTTTGAATTTAATTAAAGAACTGCAACTCTTTAAACAAAAATTTGAATAAAACCAAGGAAAAAACAGCCTAAAAACGTTACCTTAAGTTCCTTTGGTTGTTTACAAGCAGATTTGAAAATATCTTGAGGAGCTAGACGAGTTCTTCTCAAAACAAAATCCACAGACGGACCCATTTCTTCAAGTTCAACATAAGGCGTTTTTTCTCCCGACTTTTTATACTCAATTTTGTAGCCCCTCATCAAAATCTTGCCATCCACAGCAGTAAAAGAAAGAACGTGTTCCAATCCCTCTACACGAATGTTACTAACTTCTTCCCCTCGAAACAGATCTACAAATAAATTTTTCAATCTAAAATGATCTGACGATGGAGTGATGAAAGGTTCCCCTGCAAACATCAAACATGGTTTAGAGCCAACGGCAAACTTGGGTGTTTTAAAATCCTCTAGTCCCTTATACTTTTCAATTCCAAGCTCAACCATGTCCAAAACGCTGTGGTCAAACAGTCGTCCTGTATAAATAAACATAAAAGGTTCCATTATCAAATTACATAACCAGCCAGAAACACATCTAAAATTCTATATTCCAATCAAAACACTTTCTACTCATATGCCTACCTAAAACTACATTGTTTGGCCGTTTCTTGTTATGTGATCCAAATGCAAACAGAGATGCGTCATACTTCTTACAAATTTTCTCCAGCTCCGTACTCGATTCAAACGGCAACATGTCATGTTTCCTACTGAAGAACACTGAATGCGGCTTTTGCAACTTTGTCTGAAACAAACACATAATCCCCCATTACAATTAACCAGTCTTCCTTCCCCTTTTTTATCAAAATATATTTATCATTCCTATTATCATCTTACCACATCCTTCAAAAATTTCAGAGCAATTTCGCTACACTTATTTCCCCGTATACAAATTGAAGTTTTCGCATCTTCAATCAGCTTCGGCTCACGTTTAATCAGCTCCCTTTTCCCACGATGCGTCTTGGGTTTCCTAAAAACACAAATACAATTTAAAAATTACAAAAATTAGTTTCAAATTTTTAAATAAACACCAAATGATCAATGACAAACTGCAAATACACAATAAAACACCCGACCAAAAAACACGTTAATTTTTATGTACTTACACGACACGCTGGATCACACCCATTGTTCCTCGATTATTTTAACAAGTTAGCTTCTTTAAATTTATTTTATGGATTAATTTCAATCAATTAAATTAAAAACAACAATGCATTTAGCCAATCAAGTCCGACAAGCACCTTCCTTCTTTCCAACAAAACAACTCAATCTACTCTGCCAATGCAAAAGCACATTGTTCCAAAGCATGTCGCTTGAATTCACCGCGTATATTTATCACAGCTACGGGGTAATATGAGAAAAATCATAGAAAAAGTTATGACTTTGTTCATCATATTAGTACATGCAAGCAAGCAGACGCTTGTAATGAAACTGGAAGGTTCTCAATAAGATTTCAAAATCGCTAAACAGCTGTTTAATCATATGTTTTGAAACGTCATTAGTGAATGCAGAGTTTTTACAGTGCTTTTTAAATTACAAGTTTTGATTGGAGTTTTAGAGGTTATTTGAGTAAAATGTTTAATCCACTCACAATCTACCAAGATTATTACGATTACTACGGGGGTGGAGACTTTCCAGGGGATGGGAGCTACTCCATATTTTTTCGGAGGGCGTTTGTGATCCTGGAGGTGTTCCTGGTAAACCTAACTATTGGATGTCTCTTAACATTGTTACTATTTCAGCTTCGACGTTGTATTGGGAACTACTGCTTGTGCTGCTGTGAAGACTGTGACTGTGAAAATGATGGAAATGGAAGAACAAGACTCCCGTCAAAAGTTAACAGGCGAGGGAGGGAAAGGAGTGATGAAAGGAAGAAGGGGAGGGATAAGGATGATGAGGGAGAAAAGGGGTGTTGCTTGTGTGAAGCCCTTTTTGGGGTAGTTTGCTATGTGTACACAGGCTTTAAGGGGCTTAGCAGATGCCAGAAAGCTTGGATGAGTAGAATTGGGATATTTCTTGCTGGTGCAGCAATCGCTTATTTTGTGATTCATATAGGGGGACCAAGAATGGTGGATAAGACAGGGGTTAAAACGCTAGTGTATGGTTTTAGTCACAAGGAAGTGTTAACGGGAAGGGGTGAAGAAGAGGGGGACAAACGAGTGTTCTTTATAACGCCCACGGCCAAGTCTGGAGTGCAAGTGGCGAGGTTGACTAGGCTAGCACAGGCGTTGTATCAGAATAGGGACTTTGTCACCTGGGTGGTGGTCAGTACGGACCCTGTGTTAGTAGAGCTGTGGAATAAGAAGCAGTTGGAGCATTGGAATGAAAGGCAGATTCAGAGGTGGAAGTCAAATGAGACTTTTGTAATGAACCATTTGGGGGAGTTGAAGGAAACTCTGGATAGATTTGGAATTCCGTTTGTGTTGTTGTCAGGACATGAGATTCATCATAAGAATAGTGAATTCACTAAGTCCAAAGAGCCTTTATTGTCCACGTCCCCGTTTATGAAAGCTAGTCAGATAGGAATGGCGTGGGTAACTAAGTTTTTCAGTGATGGAGTATTTTTTGTTGGGATTGAGGATGCAGCATATAATTTTAAACTGTTTCGTGAGGTAAAGAAGTAACAGATTGCTGTTTGAAATTATTAATGATTCATTGACTTTTTACATACCATGCTTTTATACATGTGGAATGTTTTTGACAGGTTCGAGAAACAAGCTTTATTTCATCGTGGCCTACAGCTTTTGACAAACGGTATGTTGTTGGGTTGCAGACGCCTATTCTGTACAAGCGAAGTAACACCATCAGGGGATATTTTTTAGGAGGGTCGAAGAAACTGTATGAGCTACCGTTGGAATATGGAACTTTTGCTGTACATGTCAGACTGGCCAGAGAGGTTCGTATTGGATTTGTACTCATTATCAATTTAAAGATTCCAGTAATGTAAATATGTAACATTTTAAGAGTTCTTCGAATTTTAATTACGATACAGTTAAGATCAAGTGATTCATTGTGGAAGCTGGCATCTGACGTAACGTATAGCACAAATGACCTTGGTATTTCTTTAGTAGATGTTCAGGCATTGGGAAATAATTGTACTGAAGTAAGGAACATTTTTACTTATTGATAAACTAGCATACAAATGACAAAGGGTCATAATATTTTGTAGAATCTAGACTATTATTTGCTTTCTTTACAGATTTACGTGTGGAAGTTGAACACACATTTTATGTTTGCAAGGGTGATCAATAAGCAGCGAATTATTGTGCAACCCAACTTGACGCAGACAAATATTCCTCGTCTGGTTAAAAAAGTGAGGACCACATTTGCTTTGGACCTACGACAGGAGTCAACTCAATAAAACTGATTTTAAGTTGTCCACTAAATAACCCATAGATTGATTGCCTTCGAAATTGTAATCAATAAATCATTATTCTGCTGGCATTGTCAACGCTTGTTGTTTTTACCACATTCATCAACAATGACATGACTCTTTCATTAATAATGTCTTACGTTAATATGCCTAACTGGTATTGATATTGAGATTGAGAATAGTTATTAAAATGTTGGTTGTATACTTAAACGTTGTTTTCAGTGAAGTAGTCAGAAGGAATCATCCGCATCAACAAAACCAAGCTTCAGTAATTACGATTATCCATTATCCTTTACCTAATTATAGGAATTTAGGGATAGGGAATTACATATGTGTAATGTGTACATACATAAGTTAGGTATGCATATTTGGTTGAGTTTTGATGACCGTGCTCTTAAAACGGCCTGGCGCAGGCTAACACAAAAATTACAAAAGAAAACAAAGAAAAGCCTGTACAGAAAATAACATAACATACTCAGAACAAAAGCTTTGGCTGTAGACCGCATCACAACAATTGACTAGCCCTTCCTAACATAATTTATCTTATGCAGTTGGTTAATTTAAAGGTTACATGAAAAAGGCTTCCTATAGAGCTGCAAACGTCTGAATTTTAGTCTTCTCTTGAATAAAAAGCAGCCAAAAAATATAAACCTGCCTGCTTCTTAAAACTTATCAAATTACTCATGTACTTGTTTTAGCTGTATTTTGTATACAATACAATTTTGGAACATGTGTACCTAATTGGAAATAATTTGTAAAAGTACGGAAGGATAAAATCAAGTAATAAGACCATAAGTAATATGTTAAAAAGGCTGAATTTTTTTAGTAACATCATAAAGCAGATGAAAATAAGATCTCGTCATTCTTATCTTATACTTTTTTCTGACTGCAAGCTCCAATTTTTTTACTAACCGCATTTTACATTTAATGTTTGATGTTATATAGCCTTGCACTTGAATTGGTCACAGATACGGCCAGTATTTAAGGGCTCCTTCTAACTTCATCAGTTGAATCTATTTTTAGAATTAGCGTTGTGTGTTTTGAGAGTTGATTGGTTGAGCATGCAATTCTTTACTCCGCAGTTATGAAATCGATGTCTGAAGATTTTCAATTGAATGAAAAACGTGATGTGATTACTTTTACATGTTCCTAAAAGCATTTTTTAATTTCAGAAATTAGTTTACGTGTACAATGCGACAATATAAAAACAAGGCTTGTATGTACAGCTATAAATGCTGGACTGACTAACAAAGTTCTCTAAAAGAACTCTCTTGCATAGGTGACTTGGTTAAAATTTACACATTAGTTAAGCAAAAATACATATGCAATGATGCCCTTAATTTATTCTTGTTTGTTTCACCATATCCCATACATTTTTTTAAAACAACTGTACAATTAGTAAGTAAACATGTTACATTTTTTGTTTATTGCCTATTATTACATCTGTAATAAAAACAATTGATAGAGAGACCTAGGCCAATAATGTATGATTATGTATGTATTACATTTAAGACTAGTTAGAAAAGTCATCGGCTAGACACTGCTAAACACGTATTGTTCAGCTTCAACGTTTGTTTTTAACCTTTTCCCACAGGATCAGTGATCATCATCAACATCTAAACATCAATTCTGATTTTGTGCGAACAAATGATGATTGTGATACGTGTAAAATTACAAAGATACATTAATTCCTATACCTATATGTATCTTCATTGGACACGTATGCGTAAACACAATAGCCGGATGGATGAATTCATAAGTAATAGGTAACCTATGCTAGGTTTTGTTATTATGTAAAGGCGAAATGTATTGCGCATAATAAAAAAATAACTTATTGTTTTTTATTTAGGAACCTTTTTACTCTTCACGTGTGACTTGAGTGATTATGAACCTATCTATCCCATATACCTAGATATAGTATGTAAATAAAATTCGAGACCGACACTGCAGTCTTTGCTAAATACATGTTTAGAGTTTAGGTTGTCATGTATTTATAAAGCGGTGGCGGTGGGGATGAGGTGGATGGGTGGCAACTGACAAGCATGTCTTTTATCGTTTGGTACTTTAGTGTGAAGAAATGCTTAATCCATTCTTTCAAGTTTATTGCAGCACCTATTTACAAGGTGAATTATGATAAGATGCGTGATTGAATGTGTTTATCTATTTTTATAGTGTTCTTTTTGTGATTTAGAATAATTTTATGCATGGCGATGCCGACATATCAGTATTACAGTTATGTAAGTAGGTATTATAAATTATAATTATCAAAACTCTACACTACTCAACTGGTATATGATATTCAGCCATGGCTTCATGCATGCAAGATGCAAATCTTACTTTGTTTAGCTTGATTTAATTGGGATGCTTTGTCAATTGTTAATAACGTAGTAATCGACTATTTAATCCAAACTAATTGATCATGTTTTATACCTTTTTGGCTAGTCATGGATTCTAATAAATGCATAAATTCTGTGCATACAGGCTTTCTGTAAATAAATCTCTGGTTTCATTATCATAAAAACAAAAACTATGAGTCTCATCTAATGTCCTTAAATGTACCTTATTGTCCTCAAATTATATAAAACCACCATGTACCACCATAATAAAACCCAATACCTTAAAACTCAACTACTAAATACAAACAAGTGTAAAAAAATAAATGCATTTTGGACTAATCTTTAAAGAACGACCCAAATATTAAGTAAAATTAACAATGATAATTATACCCAAAGATATAAACAAAAACTACGGAAAGCTAGCCTTCATTATATGTGCGCATTAATTCATAATTGGTAGATTCATATTTTACTCTTCTACTCTTCCATTGTATTTATGTATATGTCATATGTATTTAAAAACCACCTAAGATTTACTGGACGCCCAGGCCACGAAGACTTTTCTGATGAACTAGGGTTCCTTGCTTGGCAGTACAGAAGATCAGTTACAAAATGACACCAAGCAGGGTAAGATTGGAAATGGGATGTCTGATATTAGTAAATGTAGACTTATCAGTCAGGTATTAACATTAATAATTTTAATCTGAACAAAACGCATATCTGAAAATTATTGTGAGATCGCTATTTGTATGTATGTCAGATCTTGAAATTCGATAAATTATCATATTATTGCTCGTTGAAGCGAAGATTGGCGAGATCAATAATTATAGGTGAAAAAGAAGTTGGGTGCATCAAATACATAACCAGCGATCCGTGTAATTTCATGCACCCTACAATCTTTGTTAAATAAATATGCAGTTTTTATCACAATCAAAGATCTGCCAAAAATATCACGATCACATAAAGCTGGTGTTAGGTCATTTTTAGTCTCGTTTTATTGGTCAAACAATTTGAGCATTCTTGTATTGATAAGTGTGTCTAAAAATATGCATATTAATTTTAAGGTTTACTTACAAAACATAATTTAGCATAAAGTTGGAACAAAACCCCTTATGAAATTCTACTTACACACCTTAATTGGTTATTATAGCTAGTCATCCTTAGATGATCCGCTGACTGAAGACGGCACCACCTTAACATAAAATCATTACCCATGCATTCAGCTTATCGACACGTAATAAATAATAAGCATATTAAAATCTTTATTCCAC
>JAHZNG010000575.1:0-26974 GCA_027744375.1 Orchesellides sinensis
TAATGGAACGTATAATTTTGCAGATTTTAAAACTCAGGTATGGGAACTGAAGCGAATAATACGTAGTAGCATTGCATGCTAACTTGCCTGTCGGTATTATTTAAAAGTTACATGAAGCCTCTTAGTAGAAACAAACTTAGGTTTTAATTAGACATGTCATGTTATGCAAGGTCAGAGTAAATTTGCGCTGCTACAATATGCGATTCATGATAATGTTGGAAAATCTGTCGTTAGCAAAGAACATGCTTTTTAAACACAGTCACGTAAAAGTTGGAGAGTAAAGGTAATACTCGTCTTTATTTCGTCTTTCGAGGACCTTCTTATTTACAGTCCAGACACGAGCTTTCCTGTATTTGTTAGTCAAACCGTACAAGCTTTTAAAATGCATCGTTTTTACAATTTATGGTTGAAATAAATTTGATAAATACGATATAATAAACCATCAGACATAATTTAAAGAAGTTTTATTCATTTTCAAATCATTATCAAAACATAGAGATGAAAGTTAGTAAGACAGTCTTTCCTCTAATTTCTAATTCAGTCCTATTAATAAAGCTGGCTAATTAAATGAACATCTATTGCTTTTGATTTAAATTGAAATTGAGCTAATCACACTACAAAAACTAGCTTACTTTGACGAACGACTCGCTGCTAAATGTTATCCACAACATACACCACGAATTTAACCAACGACTAGCAACTTGTATTGCACTACTTGTAACGATATGTAACAACCCTAAATAATTTCTTTCTTCTTCTGCAATTTAACACGGATTTTTGGCATGATGGCAGCCAACACGTAGGTGACTCGGACGATTTAAATTATTAACTGGAATCTCTACCCGGAACAGTTTTCCTTCTGGCATGCAGACGCAAAGTTGAAATTGCGGCTCCTTTTTTCCATGCGTTGTATACGTGTAGCTTTGTCTTGTTACTCCGGATTCTCTAACCAGAGGAAGGTCATGAACGTTCAAGTAAATTCCATCCTTGCCGTTTAGCATAATACTTCCATTGACACTCTAAGATTTTTCAAATAAAAGATCATCTAAATTTAGCAAGTGTTATAGATTCTTTCATTTTGTATGTGATGCAAACATAATTGTTATACCTTTAAAATTATGTCTTGGTCTGCTTTCCACATAAACTGCTTTCCTTCAATGTTTGTGCCCTCGCTACCTCTGAGATATGTAAATGACGTGGATTCAATCTGAAGCGTGGCATTAATTGCAGAGGTTATTCGGTTTGTCTTTGCAACACGAACATCCAGTTTCTGAACACCACGAGGCAGTCCGAGAGTTGGCGTGTTGGTAGAAAACATATCCCTACCTCGTTTATCTACAACCCTTACGCTGTTGACTTTTGTTATGTTAATTACATTTCGTTCAACTGACAACGAAGGTTGGGAGCCTTCACGCACCCAAAGATGAACCTCGCCTCCATTTTCTCCAGCAATTTCTACTGGTTTATTTAGATATCCTTGAATGATCCCGTCACGCTTGTAAATTTCATCGAGGTCAGTTTTTCCAGAGAATTTTAAGTGCTTTGGAAGAAACTGTAAAATTTACAAATCATAGCAAGATTGTAAAAATCGATTACTATCGGATGAAGCATTTCTTTAAATGTGATGTACATATATCATTCAGATATCTCACCTCAATACTTTCCATCCCAACTCCAAGCCTTAGCACTCCATAAATGACAAATGTTAAGATGGAATTGGCAATAACGAGCAAAGCTAGCACACCAAGAAGTATCCAAAAGGCTAACGATTCCCCCCAATACTTTTCCAGGGAGTAAGCCATGCCATTGGCGACAACCAAATTAGAGGCTCTTCGCCCTGCAAGGGTAGTTGAAATCTTTCCCGTCCTCATGTCTTGTGTTTGCATAACCCTCCCTTGTGAATACGCTGCTGACGTTGAAGGCCCTTGTCCATTAGAACCAAACCCGTTGGTTACATCATGTTGTAAGTAAGTCTGATGATGGTGTTCAGAACCTAAAGGTTGACCTGTGTAACTTCCCGAACCACTACTAGTTGTCAAGTGTCTTTTAACCAAAGTCTGATCTCTTAAAGACATACTTCGGTATGAGTCGTATGCAAGATCTGGGATCGGGGATGATCGGACACTTGAAATTGTAGACGACATTCTTGTTATTGCTTCAAAAAGTTAAATAGTTGCTTTGTTTTACTTCAAAATGTAAAAAATGTGTGGTTTTCTGTGTTAGCAGATCTTATATCATCTTTGTTTATTTTTTGTGTCTTGATGAGAAATTGAGCTGAAATAAGATCAAGCTAATTATTATACTGCACTGAGCTCCCTGCACTCCTACGTTATGTATGTGGAAATGTATTTTGTACTAATGCACAAGAATACCCTGCAGCTGCACTAAGCTCTCCATATTTCTAATAGTGTTAGAGTACTAACATATGCATGTTTGCAAACCCGAGAAAGCAAACGGGACAGGAAGTGAAAGCAACTCGATATGTGTTAAAAAGCCACTCATTCTAACCATTAACAAGCTCATGGGTTGGGTTTATCATAGACTTGGATACACGTTTTATATTCCATAGGTATAAAATGCATATATTACATTTTGCTACTTCCTCGTTCATTTTACATGAAAATACATCTGTATCATATCATGGAAACCCTTTAAGCCATCTTCAACAGTATGAGTGTTTTTCTAGCACCATTATTACTGGGTGTTGTTTTATACATGTGTGTACATACTTTTAACACCTGACTTTTTATAACGTTTTAATATTCCATCTGTACATGCCATTGACATGCATTTGCTCTATTTGTAAACTTTGTACTTCGTATAAATCGTACTTTTCTCACAAGCTCAAATTTCCTTTTGATATCAAATTGCAGTTTACATGGTACATATACATAACGTACTCAACTCCGACACGTTTTCCATTACACAGCGTACCATAGCGTTTTGTTTACTTCTTTTTTAGACCTCGGATCGGAACCATTCGTGGAATTGCAGGGAGATTGATGTGAGAAAACCTTAGAATGAGTGTGCATAATAAATAGGTATGGCGTTCCCTAACGCGGTTACAAAAACTTGAAATTTTTTACGCCAAACTGCATTGTCAACATAAACAAATCGTTAAAAGTCGTAGGTCGCACAATCGAACCTATAGGGAATACACGAGAGGACTGCAGTGTGCTTCAAATAGAGACTTGTTGATATGACAAGTTCTTGAAAGATAATTTTTGTTATTGTATTGTTATATTGTACTGTATATTTGTGATTATGACTCGTTCGTTCATCGTTCGTATTTGTGATTGTAAGTCATCTTTGTTACTAGACAGAACATAAGAGACTAAAATCTCGGAGTAAAGAGATGTTATTTTATAAAATGCCAAGATTATGCTTACTGACGAGATAGATAGTCTGAATTGAAGAAGGGGTGACGTTCTACAAGTATTTTGTTTTTCTTTAAAAACACTCTTGATTAAATGGATAGAACATCCCTACATGCTGCCTACAAAGCTAGTATTTAAAAGCAATCGAAAGTGAAAAATGTTATTGACAGCCTTGAAATGTTAACCTTAAATATTCACTACTTAAGAAAGTTTTCGTGTCAGCCTGAAAAAACTATGCTGAGGAATCTGATGAACTACACTAAAACATGTCAAACTTGGAGTTCTCAAAGTAAGCAAAACATGTTCAGGGTATTTTAAATAATGATTGCTTGGGTATGATTTAAGTTAAATTAGAAAAGCATTTTAGTCCAGACAGAAAAGATTATCATTCTAGCTTTGCCTGTATACATATGCATCCTAACTTGTAGAAGAGATTCATCACGATATCAAGTTTTTGTAGTTTCATAATTCATAATAAGAGATGCTTTCTGGTTTCTCGCTGTACTGAGGTGCGTAAATACATAGATGTATTACAGAGGAGCGTTATATATGTGTAGGTATTTAACCAGACTATCTAAATAAATGAATAAATCTAATCATCACACACAGACAGGCATAAAACCAAATCTCACTAAAATGCATTACATTGACTGGAGCTGGAATTTGGAATAAGCACAAATCGCTTAGTGTAAAACTGGATTTAGATACTGTCTGGTTGAGTCTGAAGAAGCCTGGCCTGGTCAGAATGCAAAATTTTTTCTAGAGTAAAAGTAAATTAGTTGGCCGATAAAAGAGTTCATTTTTCATTCACATTAAATATAACTCGAAAATTAACAATTACGAGGATCCAACATTAAATTGAAGTCTATGGATATATATTAATATACTGGGTGCTTAATTTAATTGTAGGCTCAAGCAGACATCTAAACACATCGTGCCCTCATTTTAATTTCGGACATTCCAATACTAATAACCGTGGGAGCACAGGAAGGACGCCCTTTAGTAGTCCACAAGAAGGGCATTTTAATTATAAGCCGTTGCTGACAAATTTTAAAAACAAACTCTTTGGATTCCCGTCAGACATGAGCTACTTTGTAATAGGCATAAGTGGAGTAACCTGTGGAGGCAAGACCTGCCTTACTAAACTGTTACAAAGAACATTTCCATGGGCGTATGTCATTCATCAGGATCATTACTTTCGGGATGATGATTGGCCCCAACATGTTCGTGTGCCGGAAGCGGATAATCACGTCAACTATGAAGTGTTCAATGCCTTAGATATGGAAAAGATGTGTAAAGATGTGCAATGTATTTTAGATGCACCACCGCAGCTTAAGTCTCCAAGCCGGACGAGTCCATCGAGTGCCTGTAAAAGCGAGGATATTGCAGTAGGCGATAAGGCAGAGACACCAAATTTTGATGATAGTTTTTTACTGCAAGTTTCAGACTTAGGTAGATAAAAAAGTATTTTTATTTTAAAATATCTTTGTAATGCATTAAGCACTCCCGTTAAAAAATAGTTTGTTTTTGCAGATGTGGATGTGTCCAAGTATTCTCAAGTGCCAATACTAATTATTGAAGGGTTTACTATTTTCGCTTCCAAATATCTTTACGACCAGTGTGACGCCAGGTTTTTCTTCTCTCTTGACAAAGAAACGTGTAGAACGAGACGAGCACTACGTTACTACTATCCTCCCGACTCCCCTACATACTTTGAAAAGGTGATCTGGCCAGAGTACGAAAAGCACCTGGAAAATTTCATTAGTAGCCAACCAGGCATTACTGTATTTGACGGATGTAGTTCGATTGAGGGCATTTGGCGCAACTGCGTTCAGACTGCAACATGCCGCATGGAGGAAAAACTTGGAGATAAAATTGTAGACAAAAGAAAAGCTGCCACTTAAAAATAATATCTATTAACTTTTGCCGGATAAAAAGTAGAAAAAGCTTTTAAATAAATTTTTAAACCATTCCATACCCTCATGGAATCTATACGACAATCATTTTTTTGACAATAGAAAAAGAAAAATTTGTAAATCTGCTTATTCTAATGCGTAGCAGTAGAGTTTATTTTGTATATAAAAAATATTCGTGTTTATTATTGAATACAAAAATAAAGGCACGTACTAATTTTTTTAAACAACCTAAATAGTTTTTTTAGGTTGGTCTACACAAAATGTCTACAACCAGGTGGTCTACATGTGGAGCATACGATTTAACTTTGGAAACACTGTCAACAGTTACATTCCACCTTTCATCTTCATACAAATCACAGAATATTTGCTGCATTCTTTTACACACATAACTAGACCACTCTTCCATGGAACCCTTATAATTTAAGGTCGTTAAATTGTCCTTATCATTGATTTCCTCCTCTTTTGTATCCACATTTCCATGCACATGTAATACACCCCCAGTATCCTTCTTCAAAGCGGCACAAGCCACATTCCAGCCATCCTCCGAAGACGGTATTAATCCTAAATTAACATGATCCGCCACATTCTTCGGGCACGTTGTCCTATTATCTCCACATAAAACGGTATATCTATCTGGAGAAACCTTGTTCAGTTTCAAATTACTACTTAGTGCCTCCACCGCCCACTGCTAAACATACATTTACTCAGGTCCCAATTGTACAATATCCCATTTTCTTTCTTGGTAACCCAGGTGGAGTTCCCATGAAGCATTTGTACTTTTGGGGACCGGTAATCATCATTCTGGGTTGGTCCAACTCGTCTACAAATTCAAATAGTTCTAATAATCATCAACATTCAAAATACCATTACCTTACACCTGAATTTTTAACCAAATTAATTAAATAGTCTCTTTTTACCTTGCCAGTCTGTTACACCGAAGAAGCTTACAAGCAGTTTCCAAAATATCCGGATGTTGTCTCCAAATATCCACAGAAGAAAACGTCTTCTCTGGAACGAGCACCAAATCTCCATGCTTTTCCCATTTTAGCGGAAGTTCCTTAGCCAACTCGGCCGTAAACCAGTCCTTGTCATTTAACAAGGACATTAGCTCCGCTCTGACTTGCTTTGAAACAGCCATTCAACAAATCACAGGACAGCTGTTCACATCACCACAATATAAACTGATCAGCTGATCCCAAATTACTATGAGGAATTGCTTCGTATCTTCCGAGCACTTAAACAATAATTAACTCCAAAACTTTTAAAACAAAATTTACACAACCGGTGTGCTTTTACTTTTTATTTTATACGTGCATTTTTTAAGATGGATCTAAAACAACATAACATCACACATTGTATTGTAGTATGCTACATTATGCTAAAGAAAGAAAGGATATAGATTAGGATAAGGATAGCTGTACTAAGCTAAAAGCTTCCTTCTGCCAATGTTTTTGGTTCATCTGTGAATATGAAATAATCTTGTACTTTGTTTTTAGGTGTTAGAGGAGGCTGAGGCTGTTACGCATATCTTTAAAAAGTTTGGGCATAATAGTATAAGCGTCCCAGAGAGTTAAATGTTAAACGATTTAATATCTTTATGAACTTAAAGAAGGTGTAATCAATGGGGTTGTTGTCGCAGTACATTTGCATTTAGTGATGCCGCATAATTTGTAATTATAAACATGAGAAGGTATGCATAAATGGATGTAGGCACATAAATGTGTTTTTTATTAACAAGAAAGAAACGCGATCAACACTGCATCCGGTGTCGGGTAATGTTAGAGAACGGTCTCTTGTCTATTGCTACTTAAAGTGGTAGTGAAAATGTAAATTTTTGCAGATGTGTACAGTATGTCTAGTATGGATATATGAGCTAAAGAACAAAAAACAGTTAGTCATAAAATCGGCAAAAAATAGTTGTTTGTTCATCTTCATATATTTTATCTACATAAAATTTTATACATAGGCAACGCTCAATGGAACGCATGGAATGAAAACCATAACCATATTTTATTGTTTGTTTGCAATGCATATATAACTTGGACCATCCTTTCTCAAACACTAAAGTTGTTTACACATTCTCTACTTACTTTACTGCAGACATTTTCCATGTGGAGTCCTAAGCCCAGCTATACAGCCACCCCAAAAGCTTCATACTGAAATATTGTTTACCAATTATTACTAAGCACATCTCTACTCTATTAATTTTTCAGCATACGACGTGCACAAAAAAACATGACCATAAAAAATTGTGTATGTAATGCTCAAGGGAAAAGGAAATATCAACTGGTGTTGGTTAAAATGTGCTTTTATAATACATAGGAATATACATAGGCATATGGATGAAACTAACTGTGTATAGCTTATTCCATACCATTGCATAACATTTTTTGTAAAATTAACCTTATAGTTTAATCTCTATCATACTTTCCATTGTCAACCTAACAAGCGTCATTTTTTGTTTGCACGCGAAGGCTTTTGCAACTCCGCATGTAATTTAGATAGGCTGGTTGGTATATTTTTATAGACAAACGCTTAGGCTGGAGAAGGACATTTTGCAGAAAAGTAAAGAATAATATTTATTGTGGTTTGGTTGCTTATTTACGATTTAATACCTAATGTATTTAATGTTTGCATTTGCATTTGGGTTTAAGATCCAGACAAATTCGTAGTCCAACTCGTTGCATTGGTGGTCCGTTGTGTTTATTCTCACTAAGAGTAATGTCTAAAGCAATTTGATCAATTGATCATCTTTCCATTAAAAGTATGCGGTGGTGGTTTACTTTAAAACGCATTTAATTAGATTAAAACTATGCATGTCTTGGTTTAGTGATAAACTGAAGCTAATGTTGTTTACGTGAAGTTCGGTTTGTACGAAGTTGACACAAGCATTTAGTTATACTATAGTCGGCTCTTGACAGATTGAATATAAGGCCTGATTTGGTGCATTCATATGTGTAGTTATATATTTTATGCATTGCGTGATTTGAATTTTGAAGACGTGAAGGAGCTAAAGATGTGTTGATTTTTATGGCTAGTAACCAATAAAGTGAACTGAGTGAGTCACTGAATGAAGTAGTAATATATTTTATGCATTGCGTGATTTGAATTTTGAAGACGTGAAGGAGCTAAAGATGTGTTGATTTTTATGGCTAGTAACCAATAAAGTGAACTGAGTGAGTCACTGAATGAATTTGGTGTGCAACGAGTCTAAACTCTAAACCGTATTTCTAATACATCTGTTGCATGAAAACCTACAATAAACATTACTAGATTACATAAGCAAACGTACATTACGAGTGCACGTGGAGACGTACGTTGCTAATACTTTGGAGATTTCAAGGGTAAAAGAGTCGTTGAGAGAGACACACTGGCGAAAAGTAGTGAGCAGTAAAAAAGCTGGGGACTTTTTTGTTATTTTCAGTTCAATTTCTAATATCTGCGATAGTTCATTATTCATAAAACAGTTTATGCTAAATGCAAATTGTTCGACTTCTATAAATAGTTAATTTCCGTTTTACCCCATGATTATTAACTACTTTTTGGAAGTGTATTTGTGATTAAGTGACAAACGGAATAAATAACAGAGTAAGTTAAAATTGTGCTCTTAATGTTTTTTACAAATTGCATTGGGTGCAGCATTCATTGACCTCTTTGCCATTTTCTAGACAAATGCATGCTTACAAATTACACATGTATAACAAAACATTACGTATATAGTTGTTTCCGCATTCACATCATCGTTTGACACCCTTAAGATCCATCCGCATCCTAAGTGTTTTTCTTTGATAATTGAAATATGTACAGTGCTTTATGTGCAAGATAAAATATAATACAATTTGTGATGTTTTACAATACAATACTTTCCAACGTAGAAACCACAGGCATAAATTTTGTATCAATTATCGGCATTTGCAGCTTTGGTGAATCGCAAATCGGATAATTTGACGGAGATTTATAATGTGATTCTAATGATTTCAATAAAAGTACTCATAGATTTTATGAATTAATACATTCAATTTTTCAAACGTACCTATTTTCTTTTTACATTCAACACAAAACAACTAATAGTAGCTCTCCGAATTATCAATATTAAAAAGTTATACTTAAACTTAGATGTTCCCTATTTGCTTCGCAGCGTATTAATAGGTAGGTATGTTTGATTCACATTCCATCCAATACACCATTGCCACATTGCATTATACATATTATGCAAACGAGCTCCCAATTTCTTCCGATTCCCGGAGACTCATGTATACATAAGAACATGTGCAAGCAATAAAAAGATGTGGATGTGGGTGGGTGGTTAAAAAATAGAAAATGCATGCAGATGATGAATTGAATAGTAGGGTTTTCTGTTACATATGCCGCAGCTCAAATATCAAAGTTCACATGTACCAATAATGTATCGGCTATTTTGTACTTTGCTGCACTGATTTGTCATCGAACTTATCATATGTGATGATACAAGGTAGGAAGCTTATAATGTTCAGATTCAAGCAACCTAACCTGCTGGAAAGGACATAAACGATTCAAGGTAGTGTCATGCCGTGTGTCGGTAAATGAAACATGTGTACACTCATCAGTCATCAACGTAGGGAGTATCAATTTTACCTTCCTTTTCACTCGTGCACAAGTCATATAGGTATATGGTATTGCATATCGCATGTTTATTGAAGCAATGATAAAAATTAATACTGGCTGATACGACAAAACATGACAATTACAATTGACGATGACGAATGGGTGTTAATATTCCCAAACAGTCTTCTCTAAATATATCAGACTGTTGATTAACACATCTGGAATTTGACTTCGAAGCTTTGACAGCTCTGTGTGTAATTTTTGAAGTCCATAGTTCAAGATCTTTGTATATTAACTTTTTTGGGCATTTTACATACATAACATAACTTTCCTGGTGACGGAAAACCTTATATTGCAAAGCTGGCTATGTTTTAGGGTGTTATTAAGACTTTATCAGCAATCAGTAATCACTTCACCCACAACATCACAGTTAAGTATTGATTAGGCAAGAGTTCTTTTAATGAAATCTGGATTATGTAGGTTTGAATTGCTTGTCCCAGTCAATTGCTAGTATTGTGCAGTATTGGTTCATTTTTCTCTATTGGGATTAGAAGCCGGAGTGTAATACACATTTTTCATCTTTTAACTTGTTGCTTTCATTGCACCTAATTTTCTTCTGCACGTGGAGTGAGTCAACAGTTTAGACAAGGTGGCTATTTTTTTCATAGGTATTTTGATAGAGTACATTTTTCTTCTACTTTCCAAGGTTTCGTTGAAGCTATTACATAGTCACAAAGATTATAATATTAATTGCCACTTTGCACAAGTAAGTTACAATAATTTTCAATGCCGACACAGCATATCTGTGATCTACGTTTATAGCCATTAAGTCACACATTTAATAACACGTATACTTTACGGTTTGCTTTTCAATAGTATAATATTATGGAATAAATACAGTAAAATTTTTGCCTAGAGTTTGACCATATAAAGTTAGTCATATGCATTATCCGACCTTGGTAGTATACGACAATAATGACTATGCAGAATGTACACGTAAAAAAGAAATGGATTTTGCTTAGTGTAAAATAGTCTAAGCTTATATTGATTCTTAATTTTTACTGTATGTAACAGAACATACGTTATTTTGTTTTGTTAGGCCTTAAACGATGAGTCTAAGCCCTGCATTAGCACCCAAAATCTACCAAAGGGTCACAGTTGGACCTGATGAAGTCATCGCGATTACAGGTAAAAGTCAAAATTGCTAATCACAATGCTGGGTTAGCATAGCATACTAAAATGATATCGTCTCGTACACAGTCTTGTCTCACAGACCCAATATTTTTCTTTCAAAGGTGGAAGTGGCTTTCTTGGCCAGCACATCATAAAACTTCTAAATGAGAGGGCGGATGGAGTCCGTGAAATCAGAGTTTTGGACATAAAATCTTTTGAGAGAAGATTAGGTATTTAAAAACAGGATGCAAATAAAAGTTTTGTTTCAGTAAAGCAAAGTAACAAATTTTATTTACAAAATGATTTTTCTAGACTACGAGGAAACCATCCCGTTAAAATACTTCAAGTGTGACATAGCAATTGAGGACCAATTAGACGAGCCCTTCAATGGCGCAACCTGCGTTATCCATTGTGCTGCAGTGGTAGACGTTCGACATTTTGTTGATAGAGATAGGATGCGAAGTGTTAATATAGTTGGTAAGAAGCAACCATACATTACGATAGGATTGAAATTGGTACTTTCATACTCTACTTACAAATATCATTGCAAATTTTAGGTACATCAAATGTCGTCTTCAAAGCACGCCAATGGGATGTCCCCAAACTTATTCTGACAAGCACTGTGGACGCAGTGATCCAACATGATTCCGAATTTAATGATATTCAAGAGGACCAGACAACTTTGCCTTTAAAGGAAAAGAAATTTCTAATGGGCTACTATGCCTTTACGAAAGCACAAGCTGAAGCTCAAGTTATCTGTTCAAGAAACCAAAAGATGCACAATGGAAAGCGGTTGAAAACTGCAATTTTAAGACCAACCGTTCTCTACGGCGAGGAGGATCCTTATTATGTGCCACAGGCGTTGCGAGTTGCGAAGATGTCTTTTGGTTTCCTCCCACAGCCTTTGGTTTTAAGTAAAGATCCCGCGATTCAGTCAACTTATGTCGGTAAGGATAATTTTTTATAAAGTTAGTTTCGAGCAAACCCTAAATAATACGTCTATAGTAACTCTGATTGCACATTTTAAATACTCTTTCATAGGCAACGCTGCATGGGCACATATTCTTGCTGTAATGAAGCTAAACGATGAAGTGAAAAGTGAGGAGCCAATTGAAGAATGGCAGGAGCTGGATGGAAAGTCAATTTATATTAACGATGACACTAGACCCGGAACGTTTTTCGACTTTATGAAGCCTTTCCTAGCACTCAAAGGGTATTCTACGCTTCAGCTACCCATTCCATTGTTTTTCATGCTAATATGGATTGTGAGTGTCAGCTACATGATTCAGATTTTGCCAAGGTCGTGGAGAAATTGGTTGAACAATAAGCCAATTTTCCCAACTCCACACTCTATGCGACTTGTTCACAAATCTATTACATTTAACAGAGTCAAAGCTAAAGACATTTTAGAATATACACCAATTTATTCAGAAGATAAAGCTTTGGAACTGTCTAGCACTTACTATAAGGACTGCCAGGTTTAGACAAATATATTTAATATATGTATATGAACGTACACTTAACTTATTTCTTGTATGAGTAAAAGCGAAATTGTTAGTAATTATTGTGATGTCTTTCTGGTGTAATGTATGCGATTCGCATTATACATTGTCACTACAAGTTAGTGTACCTTGGTTAGTATGTTGTAAGTTACCTGTCTAAAATTGTTTAATAGAAATAGAATTAGAAACATTATGGTCTTTATCAAATATTTGTTCGAAAACAACAATAAATGCAAAAAAATTCTGGGACCAATAAGACTTCATTGTATAGTGTTTACATAGTGTAATTATTATATACTGAAATAGTTAGTTTGTGCATACCAGATATTTTATTTACAATATTTATATAAAGGAAATAGTCTAACCCGGTGTAGTATTATTATTAAGCTATTGTTATCAACTCTTTAATTAATTAGTTTCCAAGTTTCAATATAAGCTACTACTATAAGTTCCTAACATGAGTTTCAGTAAGTTTGCAGTACAACTAATCTTCTACAGAATATATCAACACATCTTTAAATATCTACATATAAACGTTGTTAGCTTAGTTGTGTCTTTTTGATCATGTTTCTAGAACCATAACCTAACGTCTCGGTTATTGCTCACGCATTTAAATTCCTATTTATGCGTACAGAAATGATTAGCTTGCAAGTTTAATGTAGAAATGCTTTTACCTTTATGGTAAAAAATTATTATTAAAAATTAAAACCGTTTTTAAAATTTCAAACCTATGGTCGCTTTGGTTGTTTGATTTGCTGATAATTTTTCCATATTGCAAAGAATTACTCATATCAGAGAGATATCAGAGATATCATATATATTGCGTTATACTGCAGAGATAAATGCATATTCCGATCATTGATCATAGCAAACAAAATTGTTTTCTGTCAATACATACAAAATCTACTAGTATTCTTGTGGCCACAAGGCTATTTCGAATATATTTCTTTTGGCAGTGCCACGTATTTTCCTTCAGACATCTAGACTACATTTTTGCCCCATAAATAATTCACAAATCATAGCCTAAAGATTTGTCTGTCAAGCATTCGTCATCATTAGATCAGATGAGAGTTATCATTGGAATTTATATTATCACATCTGCAAATTCGAGACAACGCAAAAAGTCCTTTAAAAATCTAGGAAGGCCAGGCTAAGCTACAGAACTCAAAGAAAACAATTTTGATGGTAGCATGAACTCATTCTATGTCAACTTCCGTAGAAATCTTTGCGAGATGAGTCAAACAAGAAATATTTGCTGAGCATGGACTGCATTCATACTATACTATGCATGCTTTCATTGTTGCTCGAAACTGGTTACATGTACATTCAGTATCCATACTATCCAAACAGTTTTTGCACAATCTTATGGATACATAGAAATTTGATGAAAATGAAACTTCAATATCCTCTTGAAACCCCTATAGAAAAGTATTACGTTAAAAGAATATAACTTTAAGAGCTTGAAATTGATTTGTCATATCATCCAGAAAAATCATGAAGGTTCTATGGTTGAGAAGCTCTAGATCTCGACTGAAGACATGAACATAAACGTATATAGAATAGAATAGTTGATAACAGGAACCGTATGTTAAGAAATTATGTATATATTGTTGCTTGCTATAAATGTGTATGCATATAGCTTAAACTGCCGACCATAGTAAAACTGTTAATGATTTTTTCCTAATTTTCTGGTTTTTTCTAAATCCGTTTAATCGGAAACATATGGGAGTAGCAACGGGTAGTTTTAAAGGTGTACGATCGATTAAATGTGACGCAAGATGATTTTGTATCAATAAAAGTATTACGTATGATTCTACGTAAGGTGGTATGATGGCACTCAAATGACTGCTTATCGGATGTTAGCTACCACGAAATATAAAAATTGTGAAACTCATAAATGAAACCTACACACAAAAGCTAATTTCCTTTCTTGTTGATTAAAAAATGTGGAGGCAGTGATCCACAATGATGTATAAATGGTGAGAAAGAATGGTAGCAATGTACATATAGTATACTCATTCTCTGGTTTAGTATGGCAACATGTGTCACTTGCCAGGAAACGCCCAACTCATCAGAATTCATTAGGCATTAATTGGATTTACACTAAAAACGATGCGGTATTCGCTTGTGTAATTGAATACCACAGGGTTTTATGACCGTTCCCTAAAAATAAGGATGAGCTTTGTATTTTCAAAATTAGAAAGAAGAAAACTGCATTTTTATAGGTCAGGTCAATACAAGATCTAAAGTTGAGCTTGAGACCTAGACCTTGTACGACAATACAAATCATGTGTCAGCGCCCACGACAAATGTTAAATGCATCGGTATTAACGTTCATTTAGAATACATAAGCTTGTTACATGTGACGCTGCTCACATCACGTCAAGATAAAAGTCTGATTTTTCTAAAACCATCCAGAAAATTGTATCGTTCGTGGGTGAGGACTATTACAAAGCATTCTGTTCACGTCCTCAAAACCAATAAATTTCCCTTTGTCTCCCTCTTCCCAAAATTTACTCTGAAAAACATAATGTGTGTGTAGGATCCAGATATCCTTGTCTTCATTGTTAAATCAACATAATTATTCTAGCAGTTTGAAACTTGTTGGTGGCTCATCGTATAATTAAGGCAGTGTAAATGAAGCCGACTTGATAAACAACTTGATTTTTATGGACATCTGTCTTTAAATTCATGAGTGTTTCTCTCCCTTGTTTTCTTCTTAATTTACAACTTTTTCTCAGTTCCCACACGATTTTCGTAAAGAAACTATAAAACAAGAAAAGGGGAAGGGAAGGATGCATATAATGAAAAAATTTCGTGAATTACGTGGGCCGAGACAAAAACAAAATTGTACAAAATGGTTTCATTTTATGTCGGCGAGAAAGCGAGCAAACACGATCTTTACGTTGAGTGCTTTCAAATAATGAGCAGTTGGATCAAAACTACTTTAAAATCCAGTCTGAGAAAACATAGTATAAAAATCGTGTACCATGAACGTTCGCATATTATATGGGTACGTCTATATAAATTAACGTATCGTAATGTAATACCATATATGAATATTAACATATTCTTATCTTAAACAAGAAAGTTTTTATTTTTCTGACAATAAGATGAGATTAAATTGTCACAGCATGAAGTGGGGCTTAAATTGTAAGCAGCATTTGTTACTTTTTAAAAATCACAAAGAACGTTTTTAAATCTCAAAATGAACTCTTACACAATTACTTGAGTCGTCTCCAAAAATACGACTTTTTATTACTCAATGCTGTGTGTACGTATGTATATTATGCATGTATCATGCATTAAAACATATATACCACGATGATCCATAATAATTTGCATTTATCCATCCCCCACTCTTTTCTTCTTTCTGCACACCAAATCAAACAACCAGTTCAATGCTCAATACATACATACACAAGTGATGATGAGATGACTATGACGATGAGGTTTTTAGTGTGATGCTCCATATAGAATTTGCAATGGAGATAAATGACTCACAAAACAATGCTATGGAATGAAGGAAGGAAACTACTAGTGCGATGATGTCAGCATACTTTTTTGTCTGAAGTTTTAAAAGCAAAAGATACATTTCTATATGAGTATAAAACTTCCCTATCATTAACGGTGTGCATGGGGTTGTAACATATGTACTTATGTAGATGGCCGTTATCCCTGGCTATACATGTAAAAATTTGGCTTTGCATGTATATTATGCAGTTTTTTACGTGAGGATAAACCTCCCCACTCATTATTAACAACGGGAGAAATTGTGCGATTCATCCTATATAAATTGGAACCGAAGCAAGATTTGGCTACAGTTCCAAGAAACTATTCAGCAACAAAAGATCATCTCCACGAAGAAAACGGGGAAGTCATAATCGAAAAACAGCGTAGAAGACACCACATATTGATAAAAACAAGACAAGTCTGTAAGTGTGAAGTTTTTAAAGAAGAAGAGTAGAAAAAACGGATTTCACCCGTGCCAGCATATAGTTCAGTGTACAACAAGAATTGTTTCAATTTTTACTTCGAAACAGATAAGCTAAGTCGTATATACTTTTATAGTGTGCCTCAAACGAAGAGTATCAGTTTCACGGCCAGTTTATACTATTATCTCACTCAAGGATAGGTTTTCCATTTTAAACCTTTGAAATCCCATCAGCACACTTCACTTTGTTCACCGCCGTGTCGTCGATCGGATAAACGCAGACAAAAGTGCTTGTTTTGAACCTTCTGGAAGTTTCGGTACGTATATTACTCTACGAAGCAATTTTAAGATAACTATAACTCTTTTTACTCGGAATTCTGTAAGAATTTCAGTATTTTTTACAACGATTCTCATCTTGCCCCATATTCTTGGTTTATCTGTAGAATCTTCAGAGCTAATCAAAAATGGATCTCTCCTCATCAACATCCATCTCATCATCCTCCGTGAGCAGCAGCAAGGTTTCCAGCAGCTCAATCTCCTCCTCTTCCTTATCGTCAAAAGTTTCCTCATCTTTGACTTCAGCAGTCAGTGATATCTCCTCTGAAATGGACCAGCTCCTTGCCGCAGCAACTGGAGGTCGCGCTCCAATCTCAGATAGAGTTGGAAGTGCGTTGAGATCTGCAGACTTGGACCTTGATGAGATGCTCTCAGGCACTTCGATCAGTGGCCGGAGCGCAACATCCAATGTTAGCAGCAGCTCAAGTAGCAGTAAGCAGGTCAGCAAAATGTCTTCCATCTCCCAGTCCAGCATGGAAATCGCAGAAGGGGTGGGTCTGGACAGCTCAGTCAAGTCCAGCGTGAAGCAATCCAGCACCAGCACATCCTCTGCAGCCTCTCTCGCTTCCGAGACTAAGATTGTTGATGGGCAGGTGGTGAAAGCAGATGTGTTAGCAGAGAAAGCCAGCCATGCAAGTCAAAGCCAGAAGGAGAAGGTTGTACAAGATGGGAAAGTTTTGGTGGACACCGGGTCCAAATCAGAAACTTCCAGTGCTGGAAGACTGAGAGCTACTAAGGAAATGAGCCAAGCAGAATTGGACGCTTTTTTCCAGCAAGATGCAGCTATTGCCGGGAAGCCCACAGAAGCACTCAACTTCGACAAAGACAAGAATACTTTTGAGGTAAAGCAGTAGAAAAGAAAAAGTGTTGCCTCAGGCTTCATAAAAATATATATTTAACCTTTTGCTACACAACCATATAATCTTAGATCCCAGAAAACTTACCACATAATTTAACGTGGCACACGAACCAAAGATATTATTACAATGACTGTCTCACATATCATACCAATCAATCACACAACACGCACAAGCAAGTGCCTTTTTTGTCATGCTTTTATTCATTGTTGCAAATTTTGATGGTTAGCTGTTAGCTCAATAATAATATAATAAACTGATTAATAAAATCATGAGACACGGATAAAAATACAACCAGATTACTGCTTTTTGTTACATTACTTTTCATACTACCTTAAAGCTCACCCAAAGAAAATGCTTAAAATGTGAATCTCTCTTATGATTTGTAACAATGCCTCATTAGCTTATAAAATATTGGGTTACTGTGAAACAATTCACCCATCTCTGCTGCTTGAACAACTCCATATTTTTGTCCTCTTGTGCAATAGAAATAGAAATTTAATGTGGTGGTGGCTAATGAGTGTATGAATATGATTACTTTATTATTGGAAGTTCACCCATTTCATATTCTTCAAAACATTTTCATCAGATCCATTGACCCACACACGTCCCAATATTCCAAAACACAAGGTTTTATATAGTTTTCGTATTCTCCCCATGTATAGATGACATTAGCTGACCTACCAGAATTCAGTCCGAAAGAACTCACGGTAAAAATTGTTGGTGATGTAATCACCGTTTATGGAACTCACGAGGAGGAAGTTGATGGGACCTTCAAGACGCACACGTACGTACGCAAATTCACAGTTCCAAAGGGACTCAAGACGGATAATGTGGAATGGAATTTGAACCCTGACGGAGCTTTGGCGATCACGGCTGGTGATTCTATAAAAGGGGGCAAGAGTCAAGTTCATCTTGACTGTACCATTTTCAAGCCTAGGTCGTTCTTTAAGAGCGCACAGAAATGAGTTTACCAAGCGCTTGTATAGTGATCTATATTAATTGCATTGTCAATGTCCATCGTCGTCGTGTGTATATCAATCAACCCTTTTTTAACTTCTTTCCATATAGAATAAAATACGAATCATTTTGAAAAAAGCAAACTATAAATCTACAATTCGGAAACCGTTCTCGTTCTTTAAACTTCCTTAACAGAAAAAGTATAGCATATTTCAGCATTGTTCGCGTGTCTGCGTAAAAAGTTTATTTACATCGGCTAAGTATCTTAGATCATTGTACGACCCAACATAAAAACAGTAAATATCAACAACCAGAGTAAGAACAAGAATAGTATTTTATGTGACATCGTATGACTGAAACACAACGTTTCTTGGGTTAGCTCTCCAACGTCCCTTAGGTAAATTTGACACTACTTAAAGCGAAAATGTTCATCAAAGTCTGATGTAGCATTCTGGCATTGGAATTTGGTTATGAAATGGTTCAACTAACTCGACTATAATGTTGTCGGAACTAATTATCCACATTTACCATAGGTATGGAATGGACACAAAGATTTAATTGCAATCGGCTTGGTGTATTCCTCTTCCTAATATACGTCAACTGCAACCATACAAGACACGAAGACACTCCGTAAAGAATTTATACATATATGGTAGAGCTCCGTTATCCTGTGAATATATCACCTACTTACATTCAACTTGCATTGCAGGATTAGCAAAAAGAGTAGCATGAAATGAACACATGTTGGAGTTTTTATTCTGGAGATTAACTTATAATTTTTTACAATCGGATATTTTGAGTAAACAATAGCATATTATAGAATCTTTGTCATTTGTGACTAAAAGGGTGTTCAAACTGCTCCCTCATAAACATTCTGCTTAACCTAGTTCTTACGCTAATCTAAAATATTAGAATGGAATTAAAAGAAGAGAGAGAATCTTCAATAATAGTACGTGCAGCAAAAAGGGAGGATTGTGCTGCAATAATGGAGCTAAAACAGGAACTGGCTGTGCATCAAGATATGGGCGATCTTCCAAGGTTATCAGTACAAGGTAATTTATATAACACAATATGTGTAAGAGAAAGCATAAGAAAGAAAGTCTGGTTTGACATAATTTTTATGAGAATATTCTTGAGACCTCCAAAACTTATTCTGGCAATAGGGCCTTTGGCCAAACCAAACATGCATGCAACATTTAGCCAAAACTTATTTTGAAAGAAGAATAATATCAACTGAATGTTTCAGAACTACAACGGGACGGCTTTGATGTGAATCCTCCTTGTTTTCAGTGTCTTGTCGCGGAAATACCTAGCTCTGAAGATAGTAGTGGCAAGGCTGTAGATCAAGGAAGACTTGTTGGCTATGCTTTGTACTTTTTTGCGTATGCTGCATGGGAAGGGAAAACACTGCACCTGGAAGACCTTTGCGTTTCAAAAAGTGTCAGAGGTTCAGGTATTGGCTCTAAAATGCTGAAAGAACTAGCGAAGGTAATTGAGTCGCAAAAAAATCATCGAGAATATTTACTCATATCTTATTTAAAATTTCATTAAAAACCAAAACAAATTATTTTGTGTAGATTGCTGTGGCCGAAAATTGTGCTAGAATACAGCTAGAAGTGTTAGACTCCAATGTATCCGGTCTAAAATTCTATGACAGCTACGGAGGCTGGGATACCACTGCAGCTGAAGGATGGCATAATTTCAGGCTGGATAAAGCTGCAATTGATAGATTGCTTCAATAAGTTAATTTAAAATGAAATGCCAAAATAAAATAAAATATGAAAGATTCAAAAATTAAAATTTATTTTTAAACAATTTTAATTTATTATTACAACAATTCCTGGCAATTAATCGAAAAAATATTAACATTTACCAGGTTTAGAATTATTATCAACTTTTATTCGCGATGATGACTTGTCTCATTGTTCAATTTCGTTTGTACATACGAATGATAAGAAGAAATCGAATAAGTGTCATGTAGTGTAATAGGAACATAAATCCCAAAATATCATCAGATCCAAATTCAAAGTTAATGAAAATTATCAACATAACTATAGACGATATGGAGCTTTAAATCTTAACGTAAGAAATTAAACTTGAAAATTAATTATTGAAACAAACAAAATAAAAAATGATGGTTTCCTCTTTATCTGACAGTACGGCATTAAGAAGTACACAGTCATTATGTGTTTTAGTATTCAAACACTTCAACTGTGTTATCATCAACGTCGCCGGCTACGTTGGGGCACAACTGAATTTGAGCACATGCTTTCCCTTTGTCCGTCTCTTCAGCTAAGATGTTTAGAAGATATGGGCCGTAATCTTCAATCATAGCCTTACACTGCAACAAAATTTTACGAATAATTTATTTTTATACAGCGCTGTACTAACAGTAATAAATCACTCAACAATACGGCTACTAATAGATTCATTCAAGCAAACTTCTTATTCACTCATCTAACCTCTTGACGATAGGATTTTGGAACCAAGGCACATGTCTTTTCAGTAAGCTCATCAATCTTCCTCTCCGCCACGTTGTCTTCCAAAATGGTGCTGAAGTAGTCGGATACTAGCATGCAGAGTTCACAGCGGTCCATCTTTAGATGACGAATTGCTGAGAGAACAAATAACAAACTATTTTATAGATATAAAATCTCAAAAATATATCGCATTTATAAAATCTCAAATCGTATACATCTTAAGTTGTTTTCTAATATTTTCTTATTTTAATCACCTTCGTTTATCTTCTTTTGAGGTTTACACATACCAAGCTTTGTACAAATTTCTGCAGGGTCGATCTCTTGCGACATGTATTGAATGATTTGTTCGCCATATGTCTCAACAAAGTTCTGGCATTTTCCTTTGACTGTGTTTGGTAAGTACGTACAGATGTGCTCTACTTCTGCCTTGATTTCCTCCTAACGTTTGAAAACCAATTTTTATCCTAAATCATGACAATAACACGGCAGATTTTAAATACCCTATATCATAATGTACTTACTTCAGTAGCATTATCTTGAAGTCTTTGGTCCAACGTTGTAATGACAAATTCACACAAGACGCAGCCACGTGAGTCATCTTTGTCATTTTCCATTTGATTCACTCTATCCTGAACCATAGTCTGGGGTAGATAGCGATCCATGGGTAGCTGAGATTCAATGATTATTTTTGGTGGAGGGGGAGCCATGAAGCAGAGATGAAGAGCTGCACAGACTCCGTGAGATGTTCCATAGACTAATATCATTTCGGCAACTTGGTCGCCATAATTTTTCATAAACGATTCGCAATTGTCTTCCATTCGCCTTGGAATGTGTTCACACACACTCTCCATTGCAGCATCAATAGATTCCTAAATCACATTGGAATGCATTAAAACAATAAAATTATTATAGGTTGCTTTCGTAATTAAAATTTGAAATAAATGTACCTACACATACCTTTGTCATATTCCCACCAATTAGACTAATTAATTTTTGGACAGTGAAGGTGCAAATCTCGCAAGTTGGGAGAAAACTTTGTACTGATGGATGACCAACTGATGTTTTTGGTTTTTCCTCAGAAGGACACAGTTTCAATCGTGGACAAATCTGTAAAAACGAATAAAATTAACACACTTTATTTAGTAAGTCAGCTCCAAATGGGGTAAAAGCATGGATGTTGTTAGAGTAGGAAACAGGAGTAAATATTACCTCGCTAGGATCTACGTCATTGGCAAGCATAGTGACTAGGGCATCGCCATACTCGTTGACAAAGGTCTCGCATTGTTCGGCGAATGCTTTTGGCAAGTACTTTTCACAGAGATTATCTACCTTCTCCTTGATTTCTGCCTCTGTCTGAGCGTCATCCAAATACTGCTGAAGATAGTGAAGTGCGTACTCACAAAATTTGCACTTTTCCTTTGATTTAATTGCATTCTTTTCATCATCACCAGTTAAACGTTCAGCAGGAAGAAGTTTCATCATTACTAAAGAATCATCTTCGTCTTCTTCAGAACTTGAGTCGTCTTTTGGTTTTGTATCGTCAATTGCAATAATCGTCCAAATCGGAGAGCTGTCTTTGGAAAGCTATCAACATATAAAATATACCCGTTAAATACAATACCATGCATAATTTATAAGAATAATAATTATAATGAATTTACAACATAAGTAAAATATACCTGGGCACCCAATAAACTATTACGGCATACTCCAATCTGCTTGCAGACTTCCTCAGGATTCAACCCATTAACTAAAACATCATAGATCTGCTCGCTATACTGTTCGGCTAGGTTCAAGCATTCCTTCTTGTACCGCCCAGTTTGTTTGCAAAGCCCTTCAATAACTTTCTGGAACTCATCCTTGGTAGTGTTTGCAACAAGCCACTCCCTAAGTGATTCAGTCAGTTGTTTACAGAAGTCACATTCCATATCGTCGTCCTTCTCTGGTGGCTGCCATACTCGGACGTTTGTAGTAGAAGCAGCTTGTTGACGACCTCCACTGAGTTGTACCCGATGAAGAGAATCTCCTTGACAGAGCCCGATAAGACCACAGATTTCTCTTGGCTTCACGTTATTTTGAATATAGTCATAAATTTCATCTAAATCATGGATTACTCCCATTCGGCAAGACTCAGAGTAGGAACCCAAGTAGCCACAAATTTCTAAAAGCCGGGTTCTCAGATCTTCTTTAGTCAGCCTCTTGATGAAATCAGTAGCTTCACCAAGGTAGTGTTCGCATTTTGGACAAGTGTCTATATTTTCACGGTCCAAAGGCTTGACTTTCTTAGGACCATCTAGCTCTTTCATTTCAGCCAACATCTCGTCAATCCTAACTGAATTGCACAAGCCAGAAACGTGGCATACCATCTGTGGATCCATTCGGGATGTCAGCGCATCAATAAGCTCTGGAATAAAGTCATCAGCCAGCTCCCTACACTCCTTTGCAACGATGCCCAACGGAATCAAATTGCAGGAGCCTTCCAAAACTTGTCGTAGCTCATCCTAATAACACATTACATAACTAAATTTCCTCAAAACTGTAATTACATTCTGGTAATTTGTATTTTCTACTTTCAGATACTAACCTGAGTCTCGTTCGAAAGAAGCTGATCCCTCGCTTGCTTCACCATATCCAAACAAACTTGACAAACGCTATCCTTATCCTCTGGTAACTTCTCCTTAGGATTCTCCCAAACCTTCTTGATACAATGTTTCGTTGCATGGCACTCAGCAGCTTGTCTAAACATCCCAAAATTTTTTAAAAAATCATCAAACATCCCTACAAACCCATTCCATCCACTAACCACCCAATTATTCATATTATCTTACGTGATATTGTGACACCAGTACGCTGGTCCTCTAGTACACATATTCCTGCCCAACAACCCCCGTTCATTATTGTGAGGCTGATCCAACTCATCATCCCCAGTCCAGGTCACAACGTAAGCTCCATTAAGCGGGGGATGCGCACAGGTCCATCCCGCAAACGCCAAAAATAATACCAGGTACACTTGACTACGTGTCATCCTCCAGCCTTCCTTCTTCAGGATTCGGAAGAAATGACAAAAAAAACTCCTCCAACAACGCCAACTCCTAAAATAAAATCCCAATAATATATTTAAACTCAACTCATACCCCCTCCATTTAAACTATAATTTGCCTTATTCTCACCCTATTCCTCTTCTTTATCCAGAGATTCTTTCCAGCTTTGCAAAAAAATGACCACAGCCCAAGTAAAAGTGAGTTATGCTACTAAAATCTTGTTATACACTGCAACTGCAGCGTATATTCCGTATCTTTTCAGAGGTTTCTTGGAACTCTCTCTTGTTACTAGCATGTCATGCTAAGTTACACATTTATATTCTCTGTTCTCAGCAGGCTTGGGCAAAATACATGTATTTAAAATAGGATGTATTTAAAATATGTATTTAAAATATATTTTTTATTTTGTATTTTCTATTTTGACCGCTGAAAACCCAGAAGTATTTAAAATACAAATGTATTTTCAGGCCAGTTCTGAAAATGTATTTTAAATACAAAATACAATTCAAAATACTTTTTAACCAAAAACTCTTACTTTTGATGCTAAAACCAACTTTTTATTAGCAAAAAAATTAAAAGTAGCGAGCCATTATTGAAGATCTCATTAGTTTAAACAAAATTTATCTCAAAATCAGTCTATAAACGAGTTGAAAATTATAATTGATTTGAAATTTGCAGCCTTTTTGTCGTTGAACTAATTGAATGTATTTTGTATTTTAACAATTTATTTTAAATACTTCATTTTATTTTGTATTTTGGACCTAAATTTTGGAAAAGTATTTAAAATACATTTGTATTTTGAGGGTTAGGGAGTATTTTCATTTTTTATTTTGTATTTTCGAACAAAGTATTTTGCCCAAGCCTGGTTCTCAGTCACTTTTTACACAGAGATTATCATGATCGCGGTCACTAGCAGCTCAAGAGTCATAAGAAAGTCATTCGTCATGCATATAAAAAATGATAAACAACAGCCAGCATTATTCTCATCTCTCAAATATTTAAATGTGAGAATATTTATGTATCAAATATCGAATACAAAGAATGAAAAAGGAGATCTGGAGCAAGTCAACAGTTTAAAGTAGTGCATTTACAAAAGTCAAGTCATCCTCCCATCATCATCATGTGTTGTTTTGTGAACTGCGTTCTTGCATGGACAGAAATACATACACGGAGAATTGACAAGGCTCGTATACATACATATCCCAATTGTATAGTATATGCTTTACAGTCAGTGTATTTGGTAAGCGTACCTATATAGCAAACGAAGGAAGCCGAGAGCCGAACAACTTTTCATGGAGAGTGAATAGTCAAAAATAAGCCAGGAGTGAATCATCGTTTAATATAAGATTCTTATAAGATGTACCTAAAGTAATGTAAATATTCATAAAAAACACAATATCATAAAATGTAAAGACGATAAAGGAAATACTGAGCCTCCATGTATTTTTGTCTATGTGCGAGTACGAACATTTAGCGTATGATGAATATGAATGGTTTCTTTCTTGATGAACATTCCAGTAGACCAGCAATATTTTTCCAGGTTTTAGACATCAGCGTATTTATCTTTTGGTAAAGAATGTAATATGAAAAGAAGCTTTTATATATAGAGCTACAAGTTAAATTGCGTTTAGTATGTGAATTTTGTTCCCTGGATGTTCTTTCTTATCGTATGAAATAAAAACAATGATGATGATGGTCAAATCAAATATATGACTGCGTTGAAGAATGTCGTTTGCAGGCTTCTCTTTACAGATCCTATTATCTCATTATTTTTCTTTCCAAATAGCTGAGATTCAAACATAACGTGCATAGCTTGGTTGGTAAGATATGGTTTACGTTTACAGCTTATGTCCTTATATTCCTAACTATCGTATATAAAAGTTTAGGATGGATAATAGTTGTATTCAGTTGCTTGAGGAAAGGATTCAAAGGTCAGAGCTCATTTTTATAGACGTGATGTATGATAATGTGGTATGGTTTTGATAAAGTACATATGATTAAGAGAGTCAAGAAACTTTTGTGAACGATCTGCATGTCACCAGTGTATCAGTATGTCTGTACAACAATCGCACATATAATTTACTGCAATATATAAATAGAAAATATAGCAAATGTCACAGTCCCAAATATTTATTAAACAATTCAATCCAACACATATTGACACATCAGGGCGGATTTTCATTTCAGATAATGTCTTTGTGTCGAGTCGAACCAAAATAACAGTTGGAACAGGCCCTATAAACTATGTATTATGTAGTCATTTTCACTCTTAAAGTTTGTTTGGTCCCATAAGCATAAATGCATTCATTTTACTAAGTGGCATATTATGAATAAATTGTTCATTCAGTCACTCGTTTTATGTTGAACCAAAGACCCCCATGTCCCCTACGGATGCTGCAATAATTCTGTGAAGGTCATAATCATGAATTACCATTGAAATGCTGTAAGAAGGCGCAGCCAAAAGTCATCTTCACTTCACGTCTTTACGAAATGCGTCATTTGTGATTCGCAGCTTTAAGAATAATTATTTAATTTGAAGAGACTACAGAAGCCACCGCATCAACCAACCATATTTTTACTATTATTCCCTTCATTAAATAAAATGCGGACGATAATAGAAACAAAAATTAACCAATTCTGAAACTGGACATTAGTTCACAAAACATATTCATATGATAGAAAAACTTGTTTTCATTAACATCAATGTACCTCATGACAATTATTTTTCGGTAATCCATTTTTGTACATTGACTTGTAAAATACAACTCAAACTCAACTTAAAATATTTCCGCAACAATATAATTGGAGAAAATC
>JAHZNG010000576.1:0-10149 GCA_027744375.1 Orchesellides sinensis
CATTGTTACCTGCTAATTAATAAAACCATACCATAATTAATCAGTATGGAGCACTTAAAACAAAACAGTTAATTAAAATATACCACACGACTACTTACTATGAATATATATTTTGAGTTACCTTACTTTCTATCTTAACAGTCGGTCCAGTAAATTGCCTCTTTTTTTAATTAAAGGAGTATTTTTGGACGCTTTTATCCGCAAGTTAAAAATCACTGAAAAGTAAACCTTGAAGAAGCACAACACAACACGTGTTTTTACAATGTACTCATTTCCCACTACCTCAACACTTCTTGTTTTATTCAAATAAGACTACCTTATTTTCAAAAATTTATATTCATTACATTGTATCACTTTACCCCATAAAAGTAAATGAGACTTGGCGGCAACTAACATATTGATAAAGTATCTGCTATACATACGTTCAAACAAAGTACACACAAGAAAACACTATCCCGTTGCGTTACTAAACATACGGAGGAGATGTACAGACTGTACTATTTGCTGTTGACTACGTTGTGGAGTAAGACAGGTATACCCACTCTTGTGTCAGAGTAATAATACACGTGATGGTATACCGAAATTTTTGGCAAACCTATATACATTGCTATGGTAAGCCAACGTATTTGAATTGAACCTGGTGGCTGATGATGAATGCCAAGCATAACCAAGGAAATGGTAATCCTCACCATGAAGAAAGCCCATCTGCCAAGGAGAAATAGCAGGAGAGAATATGGATGGAGGAGATGTCGAGAGTCGCTGCTCATCTCTATCTCAGGTAAATATGTGCCGTTTTTTTGCACAACAATAATATTATATTTTTTTAACAATTGGTAATTCCGGATGTTATTGTTACACCTGCCATGTCTAATGCTCTATTGTTTGGGCTTGTCTCCCGTGTTATTTCGTTTAGGTTGGCGACAGTTGTCAAGGAAGTTGTTCTGTTGACAGATTGACAGGAAGTCATTACAGAATACCATTAGAGAGGAGGTTAGAGGAGTTCTGGGGGTGTAATTGATTAAAAAGGGGAGTTGCAACTGTTTTTGGTTCCCAGGAGGCTATTGGAGAAAGCAAGGAATACTAACAGGTAAAAGACAATGTTTCATGGGATGAATTAGTGTGGTGGAGGGAGTTGTGGCCGTTGTGGGTTTAAGTGAGTGTGTGTTGTTTAGTTTTAAGGGGAACTGGTGTGGCGTGGCGTTGGGATGAATTACGACCGGGTCCTTGTTAATGGAGGGATGCATGAAATAATGGAGGATGAGGATTTGCTGGAGGAGGAAATGGAAGACTGTCCAATTATGGATGTGGGCCGTAACAATCCGATAAGTCCAGATAGGAAGATTATGGGTGTGAAGGAGAGATATGTGGAGCCCGAGTATCCGAGACTGCCCTCGGAGGGTAACTTGGAGTGGCAGTACACAATGAGGAGGACAATGCAAGAAATTATACCTGGCCTCTTTTTAGGTAAAAGGAGTAACAATATTTAAACAGGGATTGTGTGGGAGTATGTGACATGATATGAGTTGATGTGTTTTAGGTCCATATGCATCTGCAACTAGGGCCAAGTTGGAAGAGATGAAGGCTGCTGGACTGACGCATATTGTTTGTGTGAGACAGAATCTCGAGAAGAATCTCATACGACCCAATCATCCTGATCATTTTAAATACCTGGTTGTTGAAATTGCCGGTATGTGTAAGCGCTGTTATTGCTTTGTTAGTATCGTTGCTGGAAAATAGGAAAATTTTTGTAATTGTAATGTTTTATGTGTATCTTTAGATACGGCCACTGAAAACATCATCCCGCATTTCAGGTCGGTCAACTCATTTCTAGATGAAAGTTTGAGAAATGGGGGGAAAGTGTTAGTACATGGAAACGCAGGAATCTCCCGATCTGCCGCTCTAGTCATAGCATATGTCATGTCAAGGTGAGATTTATAAATATTATTATGTGCATATTATATCATTTTCCTTCAAACTACTTATTAGGTTCCAATTTTTACCTGCTGAATAAACATAATTCATGTGACTGCATAATTTGTATGAATAGATATGGAGTGACCCTAAAGGAGGCATTTTCTTTCGTCCAGAGCAAACGGTTTTGTTGCAATCCTAATGAAGGTTTTATGGCTCAACTTCGTGAGTACGAGCCAATTTACCGCGCGCAACACACCGTACCCCTTCCACTACCTGGAGATAACATGAGCCGAACTTCAATGAAACGTGGACTGGATCCAGAGGACTCGGACAACGTTAAACCCTCGATGGACTCTGTGATGGATACTCGACATTTTGATAGTTCTGGTGGACAGACTACATCCTCGTCTTCGGAGTCTTCCGTGTCCTCGTCCTCTGAGTCGCTTCCGCACGTTGTCACAGTTCATCATCATCATCCTTCCAAAGCGTCTTCGTCGACTGATAGCCCAACGTCCATGACGTAATCATTGTGGTTGGAACTGATGAAATATGAAATATATTGGAGAGAAGTTATTAAAATTCCCTGTTTTTTAATTATTTGAGGAAAGCCCAAGCGGCTAAGGGATAATTAACCTGCAACGTAAATATGTAACCCCCAACCCTATTCACATGTTGTCCCGGCAACTTTAGTTCGATTTTTTCTATTTTAAGTTTTTGTATTATTAGGTCTCCCTAATCATGCTTTTAGTAGTTTTTATCAGTAGTTTTGAACCCATGGGTTTTAGGCTCTAATACAAAATATTGTAAATTCAAAGGGAGTTTTTAATGCTTTTTCAATTATGTTTTAAACCAAGTAATCAAACCAATCTTTAAAGACCTCGTTATACGTTTATGTTAGTATTCGTTTAAACACGCTAAGGCTATAGTTATGGTATAAAATATTTATCGCGTATACATGGATTGCTGAAAATTATTAGCAATATTACTGGCAAAAGTGTACAAGCCCCATCCGAGGAAATTATTTGTAGTGTCATCTCACTCTACCTTATACGTAGCGAGAAGCATAGAAGCCAGATTCAAGTTTTAAAATACTTTAGCGTATCCTGGTAATTTATTTAATTTTAGACAACTTTTTGTGTGTGAGAACCTGGTTTAAAATGTTTAAAACAATATTAATTAGGGTTTAACCTTGTAGCCGGATATAAACTCCAGACAACAGATCAAGATTTGTGGGAAAGTTTGTGCTGTAAGAAAAAGAGACGCGAGAGAGATATTAAAAACTGATTAAGTTGCTCATCATGTATTTTACCAAATAACATGTTTAGCCCCTCATATTGTTATCAATTTGGTTGTTGAAAAACGTATGTAAGTTAATAGAGGCTTAGATTACTCTGGATAGAGATAGTCAATAGTCACTTAAGATTTCGACAAATTTCGAGTTAATTTGAAGGTGTCAGTAATTTAGCTTGACTGAATGACGATCAGACTGTTATGTTGTAGTTTTAGTTAAATAGGGAGCGAAAAATACTTTGGTTCAATATGTACTCATGTGTAATTTAGAAATTAATGCTTTCATTATTTTGTTAAAAACGTGCAATGCAATGTTGAATGTGGGGTTGTATTCTATAGTAATATATGTTGAACAGGCTAATTTACTTAAAACTTAATTTAGCGTTTTTTAACCTTTTGCCAGATATGATTAAACTACCTATATAAGATATGTCAATTTAAGTAATTTATTGTATGGAAGACGCTATTTCAGCTATATTATCCCCGAAGATGCAAGATGGAAAACTCGGCTACAGCTAAATTACTCCGGAAGATTCAAGACGCGGCTTCAGCTATATGATTCCTGAGTATGGAAGACTCGGCTTCAGCTGTATTCTACATTTTTTTAAATTGAGTTTTGTGATTGTACAACTATATTAAAAATGGGCAGACATTAAATGATTTGTGGCGTATTTATAATGAACATCTACAATAGTTAAGAAAAGTGGTCAATCGTTCCATGCACCGTGTGCTCTTGCGTTTGACTGGTAATGTCTAGTTAGTAATGGTAATTGTTAATTTACTTAACTAAATTATTTATGTTTTTATGAACAATAAAAATTACTAATGTCGCATTATGTATATTTTAAAGCTCTGAGTGATGAATGTCCCACTGCCCTATCCCTTTTAACAAATGCAACCCTATTACTTTTCTTATTATTAAAATGTGTGAATAAGAATTTGGTTGAACACAGTTTGAAAATAAAATAAATTATTACGCATACCAACAAATTATTAGTGGAAGTTGACTTAAACCCGTGCCAAGTTATTTAAAATCAAATTTACATGCTTTAAAAAACACAACACAGCTATAAAAGCCAGAAAAAAATTATTTTAGACAGTAGTTTTATTGATCCCGACAGCAAAGTTGGTCTCTCCGTTTTATTCAAAAATTAAGGATATTCCCGTAATTAAAAAATGGAATTATTCAGCATCAACAACAACTGTAGTCTTCTCGGAAACGTACAAACCATCCAAGAACTTACGAATATCCTTATTCTTCACTGTGGTACTTTGCTGGATGAGGGCAGCTGAAAAAATACAAGAAAGTAGTTGGTTTACATTACAACTTTTCAATGCTCTCCTACAAATACGTTTTTTAAAATCATATATTTAAAAATACCTGATCTGGATACTGCCTCGATGGAATTTCCTTCAATAATTAATTCATCCTTTTGCTTAGTACTGTTGGACACAGTGACACCCTTGGACATCTTAACTTTACGAATGTACTTCTCACCAAGGAAATTTCTGACCTGCAATGCCACAATGATACAACAAAAGTTTCATTTCGTCACAATCCAAACACGAAACTCTTCATCATCCAAATACTCATTAAAATCGTTATAATTCCCAATTCCCAACTGTTCGAAAAGCTCACCTCAACAATGGAATTCTTCTCAGTTGTAACACAATTGATGGGGAAATGAGCGTACACACTCCTCATTTTGTATTGGAATCCCTGTAAATAAAAAACACGGTACAAGTTTATATTCTGGAATATCACCCAACATTGTACATTTAACATTTAAAAAAACGCCTATTCGTCTACAAAACCACTACATACCTTACGGAATGCTCTACGAAGGACACCACGGGGACCACGAACAATTACACGCCGGCTCTTGGCGGTAACTGAGACGCCCTCAGGCACCTTCACACACTGATTAACTACGATTTGCTTCATCTTCACCTAATTTTTCTACACCTACAAAATAAATAACCAAAATAAAAAAATCAGTCCAACACATACGCATGCATTTACATTACCATCTCATTTACACCAACAAATAAATAATTAACACACACAAAATATACAAAATTTAACTAAAAAACACTAATTAAACATATGCACAACAATTAAAAAGTAAACTAATTAAGAAAACTCACCTAAAACTTGCTTTCTTAACGAAAAACAATGAAAAAAGGAATGTTAAGGAGCTTGGGCTCTGGTCGTGTGCTCGTTGGCCGTATGCTCTACACTAAAAAGTCAACCTAAATGAAAGAGCTGAGCAAGGTGCAGATTCCCTGTGTATTCTGTACACAAGCTGTAGCCGGACGAGTGTAAAGCATGGTGCATGGCCAAATATTGAATTTCGGCAGACACGAACATAACCGGAATGGTTCATTTAAAGCATAGAGTACAGTGTAGATGACGCTCACAGTCACACGCCAGTGTATTTGGTGGTAGCATTGCCATTGCCATTACCTTTGTTCTACTATGCTATGCTTAATGTGCTAAGGATTTGCCTTGTAACCTCTCAGATTTTTTACTGTGGGAGAGAATACAGATAAAATGGAAAATATAAAATGGGATGGTGGAACGCTATGAAAAAGCCTTTTAGATTGGAAGCTGGGGCCGTAGCATATGTGAAATGTGTGTGCTCTCAAAGTCATTGGTGGCCTATGTAAGATTTGTAAAAAGGTAGGTATACGGTAGGCCATGGAAGGTTTTTATATAGATTTGTAATCATGGTTGGGTATACTTTTAAAGTGTAGAGGAGTTGGATAATGCTTTGCTTTGCTGCAAATGCAAAAATGAATAGGTATAATTTTAAAGACATATGATATATTTTATTGGAATGCCCCAAAAATAAGGCGGCAAACCAAAATTGTGTTTTAAAGTCAGACTGTCTCCAGCTGTGACAATTTTTTTGTAATCTTGCAGGAAATACATTTTTAAACAGTTAAAAAAAATTTCAGTTGAACACACACTCACTGCTAATTTAAAAAAAATTAAACAAGTATTACGTACAAAATTGATTAGTATTGATTTAACCTGCAAGATTACGATTGTGATAAATATTTACATTTGTACACGTGTAATAAATAGTATTAAAAGCTATCTACGTGTGTGTGTAGTGCAGTCGCATGTGAACTTGGAATTGCTCCAGATGTAAACGAGGAAAAAAAATGTGAGTCACGAGCCAACTCTGAATAATGAAACGATAAGATAAATAGTTGGGAAGGTAGGTAAAGTTCAGCGAACTCACACTGATAAAAAAAAGTAATGTGCACATGGGATTTATTTTGGTTATAAATGTTTTAATTATTTTGTGTCTTTGTTGAAGCAGGTGTACAGCAGGTGTTCATTAGCATTTTAGGAAGGAGGCAGTTACGACGACATTGACGGTGATCAACGTTTACGTGTGACGTGAAGGATATCTTGTAGCTGGTGGAGGAGGACTTTAGTATCGCTTTAACGCTGCCCTACAGAATAGCCAGACAATGCGGGACAAGTTAGCAGCTCCAGTTAGTTATCTGTACAGTCGGGTGGTAGGCCTTATATGGAGGATAACCATGGTGGTTTACTTTATACCATGGGTATGGACCACTGTCAAGGTGAACAGTTACCGGTTTGGAAAGTGGCTACTTCGTCGCTTGACACATTTGTGTCAGCTTCAAAGAATCATTTATGGAGAGTTGCCTGGATCAAGGAGAGTTCGACTTGTGGGTAAGTTGGAATAATAATGTGGCGGCTGAACTAGGGGAAATGTTTTGTTGCTTAATGTGTGGTTTTAAATGTCTATTTTTTGTTTTAACAGAGGCTTCATTAAAGAACTCGCGTAGTGAAGTTGTGGCACAAGCAATGAAGAATTTAGCCTTGAAAGTTGATATTGGCTATTTTGACACGAGAAATCTGAGAAGGGTTGAGGTGAATGCGGCAGCTCATGCGATTGCGGGCACTAAAGGCATCAATATTAAATGTCACACTGGGTAAGTTGTTGATTTATTTTTAGGAGATTCTCATGTATTATTTTGTTGTATTGTGGTTTAAAATATGGATTTGCTTCAGTTTTGTACCTAAGCTGGCTGACTGTCTGGAGATGATGTTTTCGTATGATGATCTACGAATGAAATTAGAAACCACTCGAGCATTACGCTATGACACGGATAATAAGACTCATGAAGCGAAGGTAAAATTGATTCTAGAGAATTTCCTTTGGTTTTTTGCTGTTATGTTAATAAAAAAATATTAATATTTAATTGTTCGTTATAGCTGTTGGAAATATGGAAGAATTTTATGCATCCAGAAGAGCTAAGTGGAAGAAAAAGTAGGCAGTGGCAGTATCTTGGATTTCAAGGGAACGATCCTTCAACTGATTTTCGTGCTTCTGGAGAGCTTGGCCTGAATTTTATCCTGTAAATACGATTTCATTGCATTTGTTTTCAATAACAATCTGGATTGAATTTGAACTTTTGAATTTGTATAAATAATGTCGTTTAAATTTTTTCAGATATTTTTCACGCACATACCAAGAACGAGCGAAGCAAGTGTTAGGTGTGAGCAACCACCCAATGTACTCTTTTCCTTTGGCAATACTGATGATCCAAATTGTTGAAACTGGATTCCAGCTCTTCCGTCGTGGGCTTGTCAAGACTCACTTTTACAACAGGCACTCCACAGTACTGTCACTATGACGAAGGAGCTAAAGCTGTTGACTTTATAACCAGAGCTCAAGGTCTAGTCGGCATCTTTTACGATTTTTGTTCAGTTCTCTTAATTGAATTCAGTCGGTTCTGGCTGGCCAAGAAACCGAAGAATATCATGGCCTTCCCACCAATCTATGAGGAGTTTGTGAACGTGATCTCGGAAAGGTTGAAAGATGACAACTGTGTCTTCTTAATGGATGTACAGAACATTTGATGACCTTTTAGTCTAGTGGTGAAAAAGAAGACTTATCAGTTTTAGCTGCTGAAACATTAAGCATTCGCACAATGATAATCTCTTTATTAATCAAAGCCAGTATAATATATAATAATATTCGGTCTAATTTGTATTATTNTTTAGTCTAGTGGTGAAAAAGAAGACTTATCAGTTTTAGCTGCTGAAACATTAAGCATTCGCACAATGATAATCTCTTTATTAATCAAAGCCAGTATAATATATAATAATATTCGGTCTAATTTGTATTATTTGTTGTTGTCAAATTTTTGCTGAAACTTGCTTCTCGCACACTCAGCACGGTTTGACCTCAAAGTCCAGTATTCATTTTTGCAATCTCTTTTATTTTCTCACTAAAATCGCCTTTCAGATTGTATTCGAAATAATAATAATAGTAAAAAACTTATTTTGGAATTAGGAATTAGGAAGCGATTGGTATTGTGTCTGCTCAAGATTTTCAAGCGTCAGCCAGATATTAATGTATTTATAAGCTGCAGTGATAGTTTTAAAGTTCAAGATCTGATTTAATTGCTATTTAGCATTTGTTTTTGTGTTAACTTTCATTTAAAGCTGGGACACCAATTAATAATGCAAATTAATAGTTAAAGGTTTTGTATACCTTTTTTTTTATAGACTGCGTCAATTCAAATTTAGAATTAACGTGTATTTTATTTTGCGCTTTAGTTTATTACATTTTAGCTGTATTTTTAACTAATTATTACAAGTTTTGTAGGCTGCTTCGTCATTTTATGTATTTATTATACCAGCAAAGTTTTTGAACCCATCTAGTCTATTTTAAAACGAACGTTTTAAAATGCAATTTAAACAGGGATATACACGTATGTATAAGTTATATTTTATTGAACATAGACACGTATAATTTACTTTACAAAGTTTAAATCACTACTTCAAACTGTAATATTATAGCAAAAATATTCAATTAGTTAAATAGTATTATGATATCTCCATCCATTTATCTTCCAAGGTGGACCTCTGCTGTTGTCAGCGTGGCAATAATGATAATGTGGTGGTAATAGTTTTACCACAGTTGTAAGTTGTAATGTTATAGTTACTCATCTGAACTGGTCTTGTGGGAATAATTTGCGCACATTTCAATATATGAGCCATCATAGTGATTCGTAATTGATAAAAATAATAATAAAACCGATTATCGTTTGTGGATATTCAACTACGTATCAAAAACGCTATAATTGCAAATAATAATTTGCATTTGATCTTTGTTAGCAAGCAAGCAAAGTAACGAAGGTCATACATCAATGGTTTTAATAGCATACGAAGGGCATGTATATGTGTTTGTGTGAAACCGTAGGGATTTGATGTCATCGTGAAATGCCCTTGCTGAATGCATAAAACAAGATATTGAATCACTTCATTCTTTTAAAAGTTTATTATATGATGGATATGTTTACACTTTTGTACATATGGCGATTGAGAACTTGGATGATTCCATGCTGTTTTGTATGCATTTGCATTTTCTCCACTGATTTAGTACCTGGAAATGGAATGGTGATATTAAATATGCGAATTTGTTTCTATCATAATAAACAAATCAATGCCTAGAAATTGATGGAAGGAGTATTATTGAAGGAGTTGGCAATGAATGAAGTTTCAGAAGATTACAAACTATGTAGTAAAGTTGTTTGTACTAACTTTGTATGTTGACTTCTTGGATTAGTCCAGGAGCTAATCAAGAAGGCATGCCTTGTGAAATGATTCGTGTTGTATTGCCATGACTAACTTAATAATCTCACATTTTAACTTAAGTATCCATTATTCTTAAACTGCATGAATCTGCTCTCAAATATCTCAGTGGCTTGTATAGTATCTGTTTTAATTACTTCAAATCTTTATTTTTTACAAGCCGTAGCAAACCATTTATATTTGGTTTGGGTATCCCATATCATAGGTATATTAGAATCGCTTCATTGCATTGATGTGTATCATCGATATTCAGCTTAATTTAAATAGATAGACGCATTGTGTATACATCGGTATAAGGT